>LQNS02276866.1:16476231-16500481 GCA_001587735.2 Parhyale hawaiensis
CCTAGTAGAGTATAAAAATTATGTGGGTCTGACGAACCCTAGGTGGGGTCCCAAGTGCCGTCTTTGCAGGGGATGTTTAGTTGGCTGCTGGTTGTGCTGAGAAGTTTAGTTTGTAGAGTTAGGTAAATTGTCTATACTTCCCCTTCTGCTCTGTGTTATGGGCCGCCGAATACACGGCAGCGACTCATCTCATGGGCTCCTAGCTGCTCTATTGTGAAAGACCATGAAAGGAACTCTACACGGATGTTTAGGTTGTCTGTTTCCTTTTTTTGTCTCTTAGCCCTGTGCGGCGTGGCTGAGCTAACCGCCGTGACAGATAGGGATTAAAATACTCTGCGCCTTATTTCCTGGCGGTAGTAACGCGGTGACCGCTTGAGACCAATAGAACTCATCTTATTTTGCGTTAAAATAGACATTCTGGCAGAAAAGCAGAGATACATACCACTATACATTCTACATGAGTGGGATTAATATGGCTTCACTAGTATCCTTTCTTCCTCTACAAATACTTGGAACTTGACGTGCGAACGGTAAAGAAGGGATTCAGAGCTAGAGAGAAAGCATGCTTCCAGGGCTTGTCCAGGCGTTTTTTTGAACGTGCTGACTGTTGGCACTCCCACACTAACTTATGAAGGGTGCCTATTCCAAGTGTTCACTAAGGAGCTCTGAAAAACCAGCCATCCATTTTAGTTAGCTATTGAAAGTTTATATTTGAGCTTTTACCATGTACCATAGGTGATCATTGTTTCTGCTCAATAGTACCTATCACTAATGATATTGTCGAAGTCCTTCAAGTACATACTAGAACCTTTCTATGGGTACCTCAAAGCCTGAGCTATCTTTGTTTAAGTAAGACTGATCCACGTTCCTCGCTTATGCGGCTCCATGCACTGTTTGGTATTATTTTTGTAGGATTTTTCTTGCATCCTATTGATATCTCTCGAATGATGAAGTAAGTACCTTAGCTGTTCAAATTTAATGTATTTCTAGAGGCATCTAGATGATAATTGAAAAATTAGAGTTACAAACGAATGTGGGAAGCCATGAAAATGTTCCAAGTATTTAAGTGACAGAAATGTGCTTCGGAGGTGAGCTTCCAGCACTTTCTTAGCTTTGTTCCAGTAATGGTTTGGTTCAGGAATTGATAGGTTGACGTTTGGAGTTGAGTGGGTCACCACTGTATTTTGAGATCAAGTTGTGTAGAGCATATATTATGTCAGTAGTGCGGAGTCGGATGGTTCAAAGTCCGACTCCTACTCCAACTCCTGGCCCCAAGATTTTTCTGACTCCTTGGTCCAACAAGTAGATATTTGATGTAAACATTAAACATGTCCAAGTAATGTTTGCTAGTATACACACATATTTAGTTGAAGATGCTTGGGGTATTGCACATATACAATGATATTTTGCATTCTCTAGGACATTAACTTGAGGACAGGAGAACAATAAAAAAAATTTGGGTAAAACTTTCGCACCTGGAACATTTTGAGAGGGGGCCATGAGGGGGGGGGGAGACAAAATTATTGATTGTGAACCGATTGTTCCAAAATTTGCTCAATATAGGTATGTATTTTTTAAAAAGGAACATATTTTACTTCAACAAATTTTTTGATTTAGGCCTTAGTTTTTGAGATAATAGGGAATAAATAAGTATATATTTCGTTTAGTTCCAAAACAATAGAACTAATTGATTTTTTATGCTACAATAAAAACAATGACAGTTAGAAATTCTTGAAACATTCCTAACAAAACTACAGAGCTGGAGTCTCCATTTTCTATTCCATCCGATCACTAACTAAAATATAGGAAAAAAATTGGTTTTGAGTTGTGTTAAAAAAATTATAAGGGCGTAAATGGAAAATCCAGCTCTGTAGTTTTGTTAGGAGTGTTTCAAGGATTACAAAACAGTCATTATTTTGATTCTAGCATGAAAACTCATTGAGTTCTAATCTTTTGAAACTGAGAAAAAAAATCCATATATATTTGTATATATATCCCATTATTTCAAATACTAAGGCCTAAATTGAAATATTTGTAGAAGCAAAATGTGTTTCTTTTTCAAAAATACATATACTATGCAAATTTCAGAACAATCGGTCCAAAATTGATCATTTTGCTCCCCCATGCCCCCTCGTATAATGTACCAGGTAAGAAAGTTCTACCCAACATTTTCTCAATTTCCTCATATGGAATAGGAAAATCCATGGTAGCTATAGCTGTAGAAGAGAAATGTACAAACAAAATATGTCTACATTTACATTTTTTGTGACTTGAGACTGAAAATTCAGAATTAATTGATATTTTTTTTAGAAATGGGATGTCGGGCTAAAATGGCCGACTCTGACTCCTAGAGCAAGTGAGAGTCCGACTATCCCTCAAATCCTCCGACTCTGCAACCCTGTATTATATGAGACATGCTACAAATGATCTATTGTCATTTCTTGAACATTATATACGTAGGACTTGATATCTTGCTGAACAGCCTGTGCCCTACTTTATAGTTGACAATTTTCATCAATCTGTTGTGAGAACGTAAGAGAGTTCTTGTCAGTTTCCAATACCGCGAGTAATTTTTTTTCTGTTGAGCTAATCTAGCTTCGCCAGCCAAATATATAGTCAAAATGTAGGGTATCATTGTTCCAGAAAAACCTAAACAGCTTTCTAGCGCCTCCAAAATTTAATATTTAAGTAGCGTAAACTTTTGCTCTTAACATTATTTGTCTTCACAGATCTTAATCTCAGGCAGCAAGGACACCAACATCAAACTCTTTGATTTCTCCAAGACTTCCGCCAAAAAAGCCTTTAAAACATACTCGGTAAGTGGCGCACTTTGTCATTTTCGCTCGCCGGTCCTCCTGCTTTTATCTATTTAAGCAAGCCTACCATTTTATATCAGGGTTCCCAGCCATACCTGGAAAACCTGAAAATCCTGGAAAAATAATGGAATTTGTTTATCCAAGGATGCAAACTTTTATTTTATGTTCTGACACAGGAAAAGTCCTTGGCTGTGCTGTATTTTTAGTGTACTTATGTGATAGTGGTAGACTGAATAGCCAAAAGAGAGGAGCGACCGTTACCTCCAGAGCTTTTTCTCCTTTGACTCCATAATGTGGCCTAAGTTGACGGTATTGTGTAAAACTTGCAGTAGCTACTTAGACTAAGCACAGTGCACACCTTGCCTTCAGAGTGATTTTGTTAGTAATGAGATACAACTACCTGACTATGTTTGCCCTACAGATTATTAACAGGTTTACCCGGATTAATTACAATGAAGACTAGAACGCCTCGTGGCGTAAGACCATCACCCGTAGTGGGAGGCAATCCAGCGCCGTCATTTTATATGGCCAGCCTTCTCTAGAATTTTGGCATTTTTCTCATCTCAGTCAACTCGCCGCACTGTCTGAAAAAGATTGTAATGATAGTTCTATGCCTTCTGTCTCTTTCCGGGTGGAGTTACAGGTTCAATGCCGTCATTTTTGATGGCCAGCTAAATCAAGATTTTTGTCATTTTTGACATCTCAGTTAACCCACCTGATTACCTGAAGAAAATATTGATTATGACTGAACTCCGCCTCTTTTTCGGTGGACAGACAACAAAATTCATTGGCGTTATTTTTATATGTTCAGCTAAATCTTTTTTTTTTTACTGGTCTTATCTAGGTCAACCCACCTGACTCCCTACAAAAAATTATGGAAATTGCTCTACTCCTTCTCCCTCTCTTTGGCTGTACAAATAAATATCTACAGCTACATAGCTTCGCTTGCGGGTGATAAAAGTTGTAGATTGCAACAAGTTAGCATTGTGAAAGAACATTCAACAATGCTCCAAGCCATTTTATTCCTTTGCGATACTTGCCTATATTCATATTGTGCAAGCGTTATCAGTGCACCTTTCAGGAAATTAAGTTATGTAGCCTACTGTAATTAACTCTGTTCTTTTTTTGTCTGGGTTGGGAATATGTAATCCGTTTTCATCCTGGAATGTTGTATATCCATCATGGAATTTTATTTTCTTCAACTGCTGGGAACCCTGTGTATACATGAGCACATCACTTACTAATAGTGACAGTAACAATACTGCGGCGGAGAGAGTTGGAGTCCAACACTCACCGTTCCTAAACAATCAAATGGGCCCTTAACCCTTGTTGACTGTGTAGTCAAAGTGAGGAGTGCTATCAAGAAACACTGGTTCATACTCGATTACATTGGTATAGTATGTAGGTGCGGACACGACAAACATTCACATTTAATAAAAGCTATCACTGATGTGCAGCGTGATAGACTAAAGTGAAGTGAGGCTTAGTCTGTGTTCCTTTACCTACAAGCTATATCCCATCTTTTTTTTTTTTTTTTTTTTTTTGCTGTCCAGTACTGATTGGACGGATCAACTCTTCGTCCCATTGCTCATGGAGTAGACTGGCTTTTTCAGTTTTGAAGTCACGGAGTTCACCACTGCTCTTGGCTAGGTTCCTTTAAAATGTTGGACGTGACTTACAGTCTTTCATTCTAGCTTACTGACCTCTCTCGCGTGGTTTTGAAATCTAGCTAGTTGGAAATCATGTTCGCCATTAGCTATGTCCTGAAGGCTGCAGCTCCTGTTGCTCGGACTTGGCAAATGCTGGGGTGTAATATTAATTTCCCGCCGATGAATGGCAGGATACAGAGCTCGCTGCTAAGATTTGGTACATACTGAGGATTATATGAGTTTTTCTTCTTTTAATTGCAGGACGCTGATCCCGTCTCTCAGTTTTGGTAAATACTGTGGAATAAGATGAATTTTACTCCGCTTAATTACAGGACGCAGAGCCCATCACGTGCCTCAGTGTGCACCCTACAGGAGACTACATCGTAGCAGGCAGCAGTGGCGCTGCTGTGCGGGTCATTGACCTTGCCACCTGCTGCTGTTTTGTGAGCCCCCGACTTCACGAGCACCACACCAACCCCATCACTTGTGTCCGCTACTCTGGCGATGCTCGGCTTTTTGTATCCGGCTGCAGTGGTGGTGATATCAAAGTAGGTACCTACATAATTCTGTGACGTGTCGCTCTTTGTATTCGGCTACAGTGGTGGTGATATCAAAGTAGGTACCTACTTAATTCTGTGACGTGTCGCTCTTTGTATTCAGCTGCAGTGGTGGTGATATCAAAGTAGGTACCTACATAATTCTGTGACGTGTCGCTCTTTGTATCAGGCTGCCGTTGGGGTGAGATATAGCTGTTGAATGATTTCTTTTTATTAACGTTGTTGAAAACAAGCAGTAAAGCTACTTATGATGCATATACGTCATCGCACTCATTATTTTGTCAGCCTAAACTCTGAGCTTTGCTGTTGCTCAGCACAGACTCCTGTAAAGTTAATTGTGTCTATTTCTTGTTATCTTCATGTATCCTTTAACAAATAAAACTTGTTCCTATGACCTTTTAAGGACATTCACATTGATATTCTCCCCTGTTGATTGGACTGACTTGGGTGTGCTTTCAAAAATTGATGCTGTGGTATCCCACCAAGATATAATTTGTTTGAAAATTGTTTGGGAATATTGATAACGTCGACCACGATCCTGGGTGGAGGCTGGTGCAGTACCATGAATAGCGATGTGGCGGCTGCTTCTGACCTTGCATTTGCTCGGCAGACTGTAACCTTTCAAATGGGTTATTTCTGGGAAGTACTAATGCGTAGTCTAGACCTTTATGGGGTTATTCTGGCGTACCCTATCCCTATCAGTATGTCAATGGGCTTTATTCCTCTGGGGTAACCCTAGTGTCAGTTAATTGCAAATATGCTGAGTTTTTTATTAGGTACATAGGCTAAGTTCTAGGGTTAACACGTTACGTGAGCGTATAGCACGTACTGGCGCACAAGCAAGGTATTGACAAAGTGAATGATGGCAGGTAGAAAAACATAGTGTCAATTCAAATAGAATTTCCAGTCGTGCGAGGAAACATTGTGCAAGAAAGCCTTGACAAAGTACTAAAGAAATGATTGATCTTCGAGACTGTGCGAAGCCAAGCCCGAATTTTCAGCGGCAAGATACGGTACTTCTTGCCCCGTCGTAGCGGCAGACGTCCTTGGAGATGCTTTGAGCAGAAAAAGGGAGTCGAGCCAGAGCGTTAACATGGGCGAGAAGCGAGCAATGAAGTAGTCAAAGACTAAGGCAGAGTGGGCGCAGGATCCGGTGGGTGTAGAGTTAGACTTTGGAAGATCCAGAAGACCCCGAGGTCTCCCGAACTAGTGTGAATTTTCACTAGCGGGCGAAGGAGAGGAGCACTCTTTCAGCGCGGGAGCTTTGTGAAGACTGATTGCAGCAGCCCCCAAAACATGCCCTTATATACACAATCGGTTGAGTCATAGCGGCTGAGCGTGCGCACTGGCTGCTTGTGCCACATCGTGTGCGGTAATTCCAAGTCAATGCAGATCGCGGATGTACAGTAAGAAGGAGTGGAAAAGTGTTAGACAGCTATTAGCCAGTAGCTTCTAGCAAAGGAAGGTGATGAGACGATCACCACAATCTTGTTTGTAGAATATCTTGTAGGTATTGCAGACAATGCAAACAAGCCTGCCTATAGAAATACGAGTTAAATTATGGATTAATTTACGGGCAAAACAAAAGTGGGACCTGAAGCTTCGGACGGTGCTCTACGAATGTGAGATCTCTTTTTAGCTCTAATATAGAAGGATGGGCAACAGCCAGGAGGTCAGGTTTCGAAAGCTAGCTTGCTACTTTGGGGGCAGATGTTTGCTTTAAATTTACAATTTTTTATTTCTATGTTTTTATACTATATATATAATTTTCATTGCCTATGGCGCTCGGTTAGAGTTTTGTCACATGTCTGAACCTAAATATGGGTCTTATACTGTGCTTATTTGCATCTTAGAACTCTCACCCTCTAGCATTTCATATTTTCTGTAGCACCTACGTAGGAGACATTCATTTGCTACGCTTTCAGGCTTATTCATCATATCTGTGCACCATATTTAAGTCCGTTTCAATGAGCATACCATCCTGTATAGTAACAGTTCTGTTTTTGTCCTTCTCAAGCGTAACTGCGCTGCGATTCACGCCAGAAAGTTTGCGTTAAGTGTCAAAAACTCTTGGATTTAATGCCTGGACAGGTTAATAGTAATGACATTTGATTACCTATCACAGTGTGTGAATCGAGCACTAACTTAACCCTTTACCGTGTAGCCGAAAAACGCTTTCATAGAAATAGCGTTTGGGAAGTGACTACACATGGTCACTTGCCCTGTGATATACTGAGCTAATGTAGAGCCTGGTTCTCCTCGGTGTGCAGGTATGGGACGGAGTGTCCGGCCGCTGTGTGCAAACGTTCTCCGCCTGTCACGATGGCTCCAAAGTAACGTCCGTTACCTTCTCTCGCAATGGCAAGGTGAGGGGCACCTGCCGAACTCCCCCCCCCCAAACCTCGAAGCATATACCTAGGTTCGTCCATCCTTTGCTATGGGGTCAGGCAACCCCAGGGGCCCGAGTAGGTTACCTCAGCCATTAGCTAGGCCTTCGGGACGCCTCTCCTTCGTGCCCACTTTGCTTCCTTCCCGGTTTCATACTCCTACTTGCTCATGCTTTTTTCTGTTCTTCCTTTTCTTTCCCGACTTGCTGTTCCCATGCGCATTGATCCTGTGTGGTGGGAACACCTTCGTGCATGGGTTCCCTGTTTCTCTTGGCATGCTATATGTCCCTTGCTCTTTCGTCTGTGATATCGTTCTGCTCGGAAACTGAGGCTTAAACTTCCTCACTATAATAATAATAATAATAAGCATATACCTATTTTGTACCCACTGAACTTAATTCTCTTAGCTTACCGTTTCCCTCCTGAGCTGACGAGGAAAGGCAGCACCGCGGTCCTGGGCGTATTCTCGCACCCACCTATGTAGCTTTCATTCATTTCTTGGTGGACCTCTTTGGCGTTACTTTGTAAGAATCAATTGCTATGACGATTCATATCCGCTGCAAACCCCGAAACTCATTTCTCAACCCCTCCTTCTTCACAAGGGATTCGTTCGTCAACTCCGCTTTCTTTACCAGGTCCTATCTTGGATGATAGACTTCACAGTTCCCATGTCCATTGAAAGTGAGTGGTAGTTGAACATGTACATAATAGTAATAATCTTATCTTCCGCTGTTAAACTTTTTAATATTCCTTTTTTTTTAACTTACTGTTCCCCTGCGCAGTGTTCATTATTCTGGTTCCTTTTTTTTTTTTTACGGCACGTGCTATGTATCGCTCCCATTCCTCTCTGATAGCACAGTTGCAGTGAGAATTAATAGAATACTGACGCTCTAATACAACATTTTATATTTTTCCAATCATGCTGCGATGTAAACTGGCGGAGGCCAGTCCAGGTTGGGGAAGGTGGCGAAACTGAGGAATCCTCAAAATAAATTCACTTTTTTGTTTGCCAAGCCTCAATTCTAGCCATTGGTGATATCCGAAGTGTTTCTTGGCCCCATCATGGATACTGACTGTGACTTTCCTCCCTCATCAGAGCTTTAATTACTCTCAGCTCATGTTGCATAAATGGAGTAGATCAGTGAAAACAATGGTAAGATATTCTTCAGAGCAGAACTGTGGATACAAGAAAGAAAGAAAAAACATTTATTTCTCATATGGAGAGAAATAAGCATCTTCAGGTCTTAATGCTTAGTACAAGCATAAGAATAATACTTAAAAAATAACATAAGTGAGAATTGCCACTAGGTTTGCAAAGATCTACTAGTGTAATGCCCGCATCTTAATAAGGAGATAATATTGACACCATTTTCCGTTGAGAGGAGCGTTGGTCACACAGAGCTGGAGTAAAAAAGTTTTTTTTAACATGCGAAGAAATCGAGGCTTCTGTTGAAGTATCATAATTGTATCCTGTCGTCATGTAATGACTGTACCGCACTAGTAGCACTAGCAAATAAGTATGCTTTGACTGTCATAAGTCATAACAGCATCATTACAAGCCATGGGGTTAGTTCAGGTTCGCCCATCCTATAATTAGCTTTTATTAAGAACACAATGGGTTCACAAAATATGCTTACAAGCTTACAAGTACAACCAAAGTAGCCAAAATTCAGCCTAGTAGTTAGGCCCAGTCACCAATATTGGTGGCCACGTACAATGAGAATACATAGATACACTCAGCCTACACCTGCAGACACGAATAGCATTGTGCAGCTCAATTTCAGACAGGAGAGAGAGAAAGAACTCTTGACTGCATTGGAACAGAGAATTTAACAGATTATCCNGTGTGGTGGGAACACCTTCGTGCATGGGTTCCCCGTTTCTCTTGGCATACTATATGTCCCTTGCTCTTTCCTCTGTGATATCGTTCTGCTCGGAAACGGAGGCTTAAACTTCCTCACTATAATAATAATAAGCATATACCGATTTCGTACCCACTGAACTTAATTCTCTTACCTTACCGTGTCCCTCCTGAGCTGACGAGGAAAGGCAGCACCGCGGTCCTGGGCGCATTCTCGCACCCACCTATGTAGCTTTCATTCATTTCTTGGTGGACCTCTTTGGCGTTAATTTGTAAGAATCAATTGCTATAACGATTCATATCCGCTGCAAACCCCGAAACTCATTTCTCAACCCCTCCTTCTTCACAAGGGATTCGTTCGTCAACTCCGCTTCCTTTACCAGGTCCTATCTTAGATGATAGACTTACAGTTCCCATGTCCATTGAAAGTGAGTGGTAGTTGAACATGTACATTATAGTAATAATCTTATCTTCCGCTGTTAAACTTTTTAATCTTCCTTTTTTTTAACTTACTGTTCCCCTGCGCAGTGTTCATTATTCTGGTTCCTTTTTTTTTTTTTGTTTACGGCACGTGCTATGTGTCTCTCCCATTCCTCTCTGATAGCACAGTTGCAGTGAGATTTAATTGAATACTGACGCTCTAATACAACATTATTCAAGTTGTGTATGCCTGCTTTCATTTATATTTTTCCAATCATGCTGCGATGTAAACTGGCGGAGGCCAGTCCAGGTTGGGGAAGGTGGCGAAACTGAGGAATCCTCAAAATAAATTCACTTTTTTGTTTGTCAAGTCTCAATTCTAACCATTGGTGACATCCGAAGTGTTTCTTGGCCCCATCATGGATATTGATTGTGACTTTGCTCCCTCATCAGAGCTTTAATTACTCTCAGCTCATGTTGCATAAATGGAGTAGATCAGTGAAAACAATGGTAAGACATTCTTCAGAGCAGAATTGTGGATACAAGAAAGAAAAAAAAAAACATTTATTTCTCAAATGGAGACTGTGTCCAACAAAGTTAGGACACAGCATCCTCAGGCTTTAATGTTTAGTACAAACATAAGAATAATACTAAAAATAACATAAGAGAGAATTGGCACTAGGTTTGCAAAAGATCTACTAGTGCAATGCCTGCATCTTAATAAGGAGATGATATTGACACCATTTTCCGTTGAGAGGAGCGTTGGTCACACAGAGCTGGGGTAAAAAAGTTTTTTTTTTTTTTTACAAGCGAAGAATTCGAGGCTTCTGTTGAAGTATCATAATTGTTTCCTGTCGTCGTGTAATGACTGTAACGCACTAGTAGCACTAGCAAATAAGTATGCTTTGACTGTCATTAACAGTCATAACAGCATCATTACAAGCCATGGGGTTAGTTTAGGTTCGCCCATCCTATGTGATAGGGAGCAGCGCCCCAGAGGAACCCTGTAGGTTACCTTAATCATTAGCTAGGCCTTCGGGACGTCTGTCTTTCGTGCCCACTTTGCTTCCTTCCCATGTCATACTCCTACTGATCTTTCTTCCATCTGCTCCTCCTTTCCTTTCTCGACTTGCTGTTCCCATGTGCGCTGATTCTGTGTGAGAACACCCTCGTGCATGGGTTCCACGTGTCCATTGTCATGCTATATGTCCCTTCTTTCTTCATCCGTGATATCGCCTTTGTTGTGGAAACGGAGAGTTGATGTTCTGAATATAAATAATCTTAATAATTCAAAGTAGGCCTACTTTATCGTTTGTAGGAAGGCTTTATTCTGGAACACTATCTATCTACCCCATAAAGTATTGCTTCATTTTAGTACTGTTTTAAAACCATAGTCAGTGTTCTAGTGTTGAACTTACGTTGATTGTGTTGCAGTACTTCCTCTCCGGGGGTATGGACTCCGTAGTGCGGCTGTGGGAACTGTCAACCGGACGCTGCCTTATTGCCTTCACTGGTGAGTTGGACCCGCCGTGCACCAGTGCTGCAACTGTGTGGTCACTGTGGTACCGTGACGTCATCAATACGTCCCACAGTCACTTGATTTTGATGCAACTCTTACTTGCAGCAAGGTTGCCCTATGCACAAATACCTATGGCTTAGCTCCCTCTATCTTCATACGAGCGGGATCCACTGATCATGTAGGTGAATGAGTCTTCTTAACCGATCTGTCTGCATTGGAAAGTCTCTCAACCAGTGATGGAAGCACGGTCATTGTACTCGTACTGTAACTTTATTATCGATATTACTAACAATATTGTTGCCACTAGTATCAAACTTGTGCTGTATTGAAGCCGTAGCTACATGTTTATTGTAACAGAGCCCACTTCAAACTTGTGTTGTATTGACGCCGTGCATGATTATTGTAGCACAGCCCACTTATGAATTTACTAATATTTTTCTATTAATAACATATTTCTAATAGTTAGCTAAGTGAATCGTTCTTGTGTTGTACATTATTCATGAATTGCATCACAGAAGTACCAGGTCATCACCAACTGCTGTAGCAAGATGGCATAGGACAGCGTTGTCCAAACATTTCGCTACATTGTAGCCCTTATTACCTTCTTCCACTGTGACGTAGCCTCCCGCTCACCATGGCTGACGCAACTTAGTTTTGTTTAAGATAATCATGCCAATAGTATATATATATATTAATTATGAAAAGACTGGAATATATTCAGGAGTTTTGGTCGATAAATTTATGTTGATTACAGTAGCTACGCAAATAAAAATTATGATTAATAACAAAATGCTTGAAAATTACTTACGCAACTTGATGTGAGATGTGTTCACTTACCCTCATGAACTAAGTTACGGACTCCAGTTTGGACAACACTGGCAGGTGTAGGAGACAGTTGGGAGTTTTCTCAGTGTCCGTTTTGTCCAGTTTCGGTGCGAGTGGGTTCAGTACCTCTCAGATTGATGTGGCACGGGTTTGTACAATGCTGGGGGCTGTGGATTTCCGCGGAGACTCGAATTATAGTTTTAAAGTGCTCAGTGATTTCTGGAGGCCTACGGCACGACAGGAACTTCGTCCCTGGCTGGAGCGCCAAATGGCACCTACTAAATGATGACCTTGCCATCCTCCAGGCGCGGGAACGCTCGCCTCGCAGCAGCACAGCACCACCGCCATATTCAACCACACCGAGGACTTCGTCATGTACCCGGACGAGGCCACCACCTCCCTCTGCTCCTGGGAAAGCCGAACTGGCCAACGCAAGAACCTGCTGTCTCTTGGTGAGTCATCTTCTCTTGTTTTAAAGAGAGATTAAAAAACTTTACCGCCTGCATGGCATGTTTCTCGCGAGGTTGTATTGTGTAGAGGAATGCGCCTTTCTTTCTTGGTGAGTAAGTTTCTCTTATGCTTTAGAATGAGAAATTACCACGTCGCAAGCTTCTGGTTATGCTATTTTGGGTAGAGTAATGCGCTTCTCTCTCCTGGCGAGTAATTTTTACTTTTAACTTATCCAGAGATTTGCACACAACGTACCGTACCTATCCCCACCAGCTAAGTCGATGGCAGTTACTCGGCAGCGCTAGTGCCATTTACTCGTAAGTTTTAGATATATAAAGCTGTTATACTGTTATTAGGTGTCATGTACTACGGCTGTTAGAGCTACAGCAATCAAATATTGCGATTTGTGGTGCTACACTCATAATTACAATTTTTAGTTAGCGTGTTTTGTTTAAAATAATTAAATATTTTAGTTATTACTAGACGACCCGTGACCCGTTGGGTCGTCATCACGATCGGCTTTGCTCTCGCACTAAAGCAGATGTTATTTAGCTGAGACCGCCCGCTATTCGGCCGTCCTCGCCTGCCCATCAAGGAGCGGCCCGTATGGTTCACTATCAACAGATTTTTTGCTTCTCTAACGAATATTCAACACCCAGGCTGTAAGCAGAGTCAATTTATATGTTTCGTATTTCAGTTGTATTGCTCATGGAACCGATGAATTGGTCATGCTCGTTCTTGAGGCCGAGCTCAGTTTAACTTCCGTATCACAGATACAATCGAATTAAAGACCTAATCCATGGAAAGAATGCGACTGCTCCCCAGTCCCTCGAATTTCTTCCCGTCTAACAGCGAAGAAGCTGTTATCAAACAAGCACGACACAAATAAACAAGCAAGCACGGTTCACAGAGTGTTAGTATCATACTAGACGATCCGTGACCCGTTGGGTCGTCATCACGATCGTCTTCACTTTCGCAAAAAAAGCAGGTGTTTTTTAATTGGGCATAGACCACCCGCTATTCGGCCGTCCTCTTCTGCCCGTCAAGGAGCGGCCCATTCTGTTCACTATCAACAGATTCTTTGCTTCTGTAACGAATATTCAACACCCAGGTTGTAAGCAAAGTCAAATTATTATATGTTGCGTATTTCAGTTGTACTGCCCATGGAACCGATGAATTTATCATGCCCGTTCTTGAGGCCCAGCCCAGTTTAACTTCTGTATCACAGATGCAATCGAATTAAAGAGATAATCCATAGAAAGAATGCCACTGCCCCCCCCCCCCTCATACCTAAAATTTCTTCTCGTGTAATAGTAAAGAAGATACACGTGTCAAGCAAGACACAAATAAATAAACAAGCAAGACCGGTTGACGGAGTTTTAGTGCAATATAGATAGATAGATTGCAAAATTTAAGAGAAAGTTTCGTTAATGGAACATTTGTATTTCTTCACATAACGTAAACGATTTGGTAATAATAACTTTTATAGCTATTAGTATTGGTAACTAAATGCATTTCTGTAATAAGTAAAAATTACGATATATATCCTGCCCAGTGCCTAACTTTTTTAGTAAATTTTACTATAAAATTGGGCAATACATATAACCAAAATATTTAACTAAATCAATTGGTAATATTAACTAAAAATTTAATCATCTGATAGCCAAACCAATAACTTGGCTAGTTAACTGAACTAAATTTTGTTTAATGCAACTAAACAACTGAAGGTGTTCGTTTGAGCGCTTATCAGGGGGCGCAGCCTAGTATGAATAGAATCAATGCGCAATAAATTCTCTATTATGTATGTGTGTGTGCAGGTCACAACGGACCAGTGCGCTACATGGTTCACTCCCCCTGTTCGCCAGCCTTCATTACCTGCTCGGATGACTACCGTGCGCGGTTCTGGTACCGCCGTAATGTCCACTAGTTCTTAGTTTGTCGTCTTTTGTTGTCACGCGCTGCTGCGGGGTCGTTGCATCTGGCCGCGCTCCTTGCTGCCAGGTTAGTTTCTTTTGTTTCCCGGGCTTCCCTAGCTGTTTTGTCTTCATTATCCCTCTTGTGTGGTCAGAGAGCTCATCACGCAAAAATTTTAGCGTCAATGGCATATTGACAGGTGCTCTGCATACAGCTGTTCGGAAATGAGAGTGTGGAAATTCAAAACAGCCTAAAATCAGCTTCAAATAACTGCTTATCTTCCCAAATTTCAGTCCAGACTGAAGTTGCAAGCTGTTTAATACAAAAGTAAACAGCTGCCTGAAATCCCATCACAGATCACATCAAGTTCTACCCCTCCGTGCGATATCGTAAGCTTGCCTGACTTCCATACTCTCTGCTTTCTCGCAATTTGGAAGTATCGCTTCATAACGCACTGACTACCCTTGAGCTTAGGGTTTCCTGAGTGACTTCTGCAGGCCGCGTTTCTTACTCAGAAGGTTCTCGGTAGGTTCTCAATACTTCCCTTGTGGTCCGCTTAGCCGACTTATTCCAAGAGAATCCTAGATTTTCCGTGTAGTGGGCCACGAGAGACCTTCCGCTTTAGACTCTTTTTTTTATTATTTCTTCTCTTTTTCCCCATTCGTCTCTTTAAAAGTACAGTATTTCAATTTGGGTTTCCGTATTACTTGGGACCACCGTGTTGGCTATTGCCAGAGACTGAACAGCCCAAAATTCCCTTTTTATACCTGATAAACTTCGTTTTTGAAATAAAATTGATCTCACAATTATGTGTCTTTCAATCTCCTATAATTCACTTGAAGGCTTCCTTCTGTTTTTCTGTCATTGGATATTGGCATGAAAGACTTGTGCTCAGGTACGATGCCATCTTCTGGAATGAGTGGGCGCCTCTTCAGAGGAGCATAGGATGAGCCACAGGCCAAAGGGATATTAGGTTCGCCTGTCCTATGTTATGGGGAGTAGGTAGCTCCTCCAGGGGGATGCTGTAGGTTACTTTAGCCTTAGCTATGCCTTCGGAACGTCTTTCCTTTGTGCCCGTTTCGCTTCTTTCCTGTTTCACGCTCCCACTGATGTTACGATCCTCTGCCTTCCTGACTTGTTGTGCCTATGTACGTTGATCAATTTGGGAATCCTTCGTGCATAGGTTCCACGCTTCTCTCGATATACCTACTAGCTTGTATGTTTCTTCATCTTTTAGGACACCTACTTTGCGATGGATTAGGGAGGCGTAAACTAATATAATAATTTAATTTATTAACGACGCCAGACTCCGACTGCTTAATCCTGTAAGGAAAAGTAAAACTTCTGTTGTTTGTAAGTTCTTGAGGACATTGCTTGAAATTTCGTTTAAAGTTACCGCACTCGTATAGGGTTAACGAAATTTACCTTTTTAGGCACATAGGATGGGCCAAATGGAAAAGTTAGAACTGTTAGGTTCTCCCCTCGTATGTTTTGAGAGCTGCTGCCCCCAGCGGGACCCTGTAGATTATTGCAGCCTAAGCTAGGCCTTTGGGCCACCTTCCCTCCTTGCCAGCTGTGCTGCCTTCAACTTTAATTCATCTACTGATGAGCAGCTCTGCTATGGTCTTCTTCTAATACGTCGGCTTGCTGTGCCAGTGCGCGCTCGGCCTGTGTGGGAACACCCTCGTTCCTTGGTTTCTATCGACATACTCTATGTCCTTTCTTTTTTCCTCTGTGAGATATCATCCTCTTTGTTGTGGAAATAGAAACTTAAATAAACTGTTCAATATAATAATAGTCTCTCTAGTTAACTATTAGAACTAAAAATGTAAGTAACAATATTAGGCACTATTTTTCTGGATCTGACTGCACTTTCTACTTACGACACACAATATATTATTATTATTATTAGCATGCTATATATTGAAACTACCAGCACCAATATCATCTTAACTAGGAAGCTATTCAGATTACATGTTATGGCTGAATGCGCAGTATCTAATAGCTATGAATCTATATTTGGCTACGGAATTAAAATAGTGCTAGAGTACATCAGGGTAAAAATTGAAGTTCATGACGTAGTATCGAGAAGTAGGTAGAAAAGCAACCGAGAGACACAATTAAATGTAGTGGTTCGGTAAAATTGGGGCTGAGAGCATAAATAACGTCCTGCTTTAGGATCGCGTTACTAACGAAGACTAAAAACGAAACAAAAGCCTTGGAATTTTCGAGTGGAAAAGGTGCAGGCCGACGACCCGTGCGTTACAATAGGTATATCTTCTGATCCATGATTGATTGAAAACTGAGCCTCAGCGTTAGATTTTTTTTTTTTTTTTTTTTTATTTAAATCCATTTCTTGAAGGGGATTTTGAGTATTCTGTTAGTTTTGAACTTTTTGTTGAAAGTTATATTATCGAGACTTTGAGCGTATCATTGCCGAGTAATAAGGGCGCAGGCCACTGGGGTGGAGTCGTCTTCTTTGGCGACGACAATGGTCCGGCCCAGGATGCTGTTCCTTCCTACCATGGTCATGCCAGGCTTGCTCAGGATGAGGGCGGCCTTCCCCCTCACGTCTGGTCTGATGGTACCGAGTACCCCCAGCTCTGGGTCCTGCACATAATAAGTACGGTATTTGTATTAGTCCATAGTCGCCTCTCGGTGGTGAAGTGACAACGGTTCGGCATCGCATCAACGGAGGCCCGGGTTTCATTCCCCGGACGGCACGCTATAGATTTACACTGCGTGGAGCACTCCAGCACCGAGAGGCCAGGCGATGCACGATGAGGGATCCTAAATTGACTCTCAGCACGGACTGCTTCTCCTGCTCTTCACACTACTGGATCTTCAAAATTCTAGAATTAAGGCAACAAGAAAACCTCGATAGGTGTATCCATTGTACCCTATATACGAGATAATAATGATATTTGTTTGTTTTATTTAGTCAAACCAGCGGAAAGAGTCCGACGGGCGTGGCTAAGAACGCAAATCAACCTGACCCAATCTCACTTAAGCGCGTGGTATAACTTGTCTCAATCGATAGTATTATGTATGTATTCGAAAATTCAATTGCATTAGATATTAGATTAGATTGGCACTGCTGCGTTCAATTCAGCCCCGCCCCTCAAGAACTGCTGACACTGGTTTGACTATAGTCCCAGACTCCCAGCCACGCTATAGTAATCTAAATAGATGGCTACAGAACTGTCATGTTATTTAAAGCATGTAAAATAATATAGGAAAATAGATGTGTGCACGCACGGGTCATCTAAAGAGCGTACTTGCCTTAGAATTCAATGAAAGTGTTCTGGTAGGCATCAGCAAGGTTTACTAAAATGTGTGCGTGAGGGGAGGGGGGAGTTGTGTTGCTGGAAACCCTCTCAGAAACTAGGGATGTGTCAATCTGGCTTAGTGTGGAAACAATATGGACCGCTCAAAATTTCCAAAGTCACGGACCCACAAACTCTGTTCGCAAGGTGGTCCCTGGCAATCTTGAATTATTAACGTCTCAACATAGGTATATCCCGTACTGCAAAAACTTTTTTTTTTGTTCCCATGGCACCTCTTCAATGATGATTATCTCATGCTAGGAAATCGAAAGTTTCACTTCAAAATAGCTTACTATATGTGCTCTGCAAGGCATGATGGTAGGCTAGATAGTTACCGTATAAATTTTGGCTGCCACATGCCAAAATCTTGAAAATTTTTCTAGGAGGCCTAAAATTCTTTTATTGTTAGCATGAGCTCAACCATAGCGCTTCAGAGTGTTTCCCCAGCACAGGAGCCCATTTAGAATCTTCTATATATCTTAATTAGGTGTAGAAACTACGGTACAGTTACTAATGGTGGGCTAGAGAGCGCCATAGGCTAGAGAGCCATTCACAGGTTTGTGGTTGACGCCCCTCAGGGGGTATAGGATGGGCCATAGGGTTAGGCTAGTTAGATTCGCCCATCCTATGTTATGGGGGCGTGGCGACCCCAGCTTGCTCGTGTATATTACCTTAGCCATCAGCTAGGCCTTCGGGAGGTCTGTCTTTCGTGCCCACTTTGCTTGCATCTATTTTCAGACTCCTGCTTGCTCATGCTTTATTCTGTACTTCCTCTTCTTTCCTGACTTGCTGTTCCCATGCGCGTTGATCTTGTGTGAGAACGCTTTCGTGCACGGGTTCTAAGTTACTATCGATATGCTAGGTATATGTCCCTTCCTTCTTCATCTGTTAGATCGCCTTTGTTGTGGAATCGAAACCTCAAACTACTCAATAGTAAAAATTGTCTATTTGATATCGCATAGTCTCTTTAACCCTTTCGTGCTTGAATAAAACATTTTTCGTATCAATTGCACTCCTGGTATCGTCCACAGATGTGTTCAGTATGTACTAAAGGATCAATCAAATCATGTCGATCTCTTTGGTGTTAACTCTACATTACGTAACTGGTTCAACGGGATCCCTGTTCTCCTGAATCGGGCCCATCTGTTTTTATTTCTAATCGGGTACGTTTTCTTAACATAACCCTTAAACCCCATTGAAAATGAATGGGACGGAATTGGCTCCTGTCACCCAACAACGTGATTTTGGAATCACAATTACAAACAAACTACAGCACAGTCAGCAATTTGACAAGAGTGTGAAAATGGCAAGCAGAGTACTCGGATTCATTACCAGAAATTTGAATACAAGTCCAAGGACATCATCGTTCCCTTGTACAAGACACTAGAGCGGCCACACTTAGAATTTGCTGTTCAGTTCTGGTCGTCACATCTCTGTAAAGATATCGATAACATGGAAAGAGTCCAACGTAGAGCAACGAAACTGATACCTCAGCTGCCAAACAAGCCATATGAATGTCGCCTAAAAGAACTGGGTCTGATCTCTCTCGAGCAAAGACGACTCAGGGGGAACTAATAGAAACATTAAAGTATTGGAATGGCTTCAACGACGTACCTACAACGGGACTCTTTGAAAGAGACCTCAATGATCGCTTGAGAAACAATGATCAAAAACTCAACCACAAAGCTCGAAGAACGACCTTAAGTCAGCAGTTCTTTCCGTATTTCATAGTCAGCATTTGGAATAGACTTCCTTCCGATGTTGTTAGTGCGGAATCAGTCATCGCGTTTAAAAATCGTCTTGACATACATTGGGAGAGACACCCCCCACAGCTAAGGATTCCTCCTCCAGGAGTCGCACGTTCTTAACGGCCAAAGCCTCCGAGGCTTCCTAAATCAGACTTCTTCGCTCTTCCGCTCCAACTGCACTGTCCAATATCCTTAACTCTGCACATCAGCGGCTAGTGACCATGATTGAGTGCATTCATGATCATCTCTTTTGCTGAGACTTTTCTCCTTCCTCTTTTTTTCCTTTTCTTTTCCTCAGTCTTTTATATCCTACTAAGATAATGGCAATAGTTCATAGAGGGCCGGCCAAGTTTTGGTGTCTCTTTAGTCTTCGAGAATGGGCCTGTTGGTTCGTCTACTGCCGCCTATCTAATCAAATTCTATAATTTTAACCCTATGTGTACCACGTTGTGCTACCTCGTTTCGCCTGCTTTTTTACCCCGTAGGAAACTAGGAATAGGCAAAGTAACAGTCTGGTGCATGGACCACACGTTACCGTGACTGCCCAATGAAATTTGCCAATGAGGCTGATTGTGAATAGATTAAACTTGGATAAAATTTTTTCACGCAGCAGAACGACCTCGAACAAAACGCAAACGGCTCTCGGTGATGCAAAAAAATGTGTTTATCAGCAAGAAACACAAATTCTTAGCTACGTAAAAACTGTGGACGACAACAGTAACTGTTGAAGCTTGGGAGAGCAAAATGACTTGAAATTGTATAAAATAATTTTTGCAATTTACCGTGGGCCAGTGCTTACGCATGCGTGTTTCTCTCCAACAGATACATTCTTTGCGTCTCCAAGAACGGTGTAATTTTGCTTCAAGTCGGTACGTTGAAGGGAACATATTTTATCGAGGATTTGCCATCAGCCTCATTTGCGAGGAGTGGACAGACTAGGTACCGTATGGGCCATGCCAGGTGATATGAATAGGGTTACAACACCCAAGTGCATTAAGTACTCACCGAGGGAGTCTCGAAGAGGCTGCCGACGGAACTGCAGTCATTCGATAGTTCGCCGGTCTCGCGCACCTCCAACCTGTAGGTCCCGTACGGCAGCCCTGTGAACTCGCCCGTTACCACAGTAGCGCTCAGGGTTCCTGTTCAAATACGCAAACGACACATCAAATCACTACATCAAATTACAAAGTGGACTTGTGGATCTCTGTATCATATCTTTCGTCTTCTCCATCACGAGTTTCATTCAAGAAAGTGATGATTTAACGGTGATCGTAGGTTCGGCATTAATCAGCTATAATAGGCGTCTTTTTGTGACCAGCGCGCGGCTGAATCCCCCTGATCGCGCATGATTCGCGCGTTTTTGTGACCGCATTTTGACGTGATTCTGATAGCAATCAACCGTGATCAGTGGTGAGAACTGATCGCAGCGTGATTTCCCCCGCAGGCTAATCATGCGTGATCAAAGAGTGATTCCAGCCGTTGGACAAGTAAAAACTTAAAATTTGAAATGCAAGTTCGTAATGTTTTCTTATATTTAGGGATATATTGAATAATGTTATTATGATTGTTTGTGATATTGACTTCCAGAATTGTAGTTTTGTAAGTTTTATGCCTGTGTATGTTCAAAATGCTTCAAATACTGCTAGTTCAGTTATGCATTGGCTTCAAAATAAATAAAGGCTCATAAGAAATCCATTCCCTGTCATTTTCCGTAAAAATTCGATAAAAATATATTTTTGGAAATTGACATGGCGTCTCTGGTTTGTTTACAAAATAGTTGACCGTTCTTGTGCTTTTCAGTGATCACGATGATCATGATCACGGTGATTCTGATCACGAGGGTGGCCACAAAAAGACGCCTAATGCCACAAAAAGACGCCTAATGATGTGGCAAGTTCAAGCAAATAATTAGGTGGCAAACATTGGCCTAAATTGTGTTTATTAAAGTTAGCTATTTATTGATTTATGCGGACGCATTTGTACACGACGTGCCGTTATTTTTAACGGCTTGGTACTCTCGTGAAGATTTATATTTCCGCCAGTAATTCTATTTAGATTTCAAGCTTCATAATTGGTTTTACAGTTTCTGCTCAACAGTTATTTAATGTAATCATGGAAAGTGTTTCGTAGTGGTTATGACCCGCAGTAGTGAACAAAACTTAACCGAGCGATTCGAATTTCGATGGGTATTAGAGATGCGTTGTCAGAGAAAGGAATCGGTGCGCTCCATTTCAAAAGTTGCTATACTTTCCGTGTCTGTGGACGCGGTCAGCAGCCGCACAGTTGCACTATTGGCATATCTGAAGCCTGTGAAATTCTAAATTCTGACATCTTTTCTGCGTTGTTAAAGTGGATAAGTCGATTTCATTCAGGTTCCTTAGTAATGAATTCAAAAGTCGAAAGCTCGATTTTTCCTTTAAAGTTGTACTGTACTCAGTACATCCGCTTTATTTTGAAAATTCGTGTTTCTTGATAACTAGGGTTGTGACTTTGCAAAATATGCACGTATATTCTGTCCAATTGTGTGACTGAATTTTGATTTTCATAGTTTATAATGGTGAAGTCTATGCATAAGCATCATATTTTATGTAAGAAATCAAACTTAAGTTATACAGTTGGACAGAATATGCGTGCATATTTTGCAAAGTCGCAACCCTATTGATAACTGTTTCTGTTTAAAAAATTGAATGTTCGATTGATTTGATTTTTTTATGAGACTACGATAACAAAAGTGCACCTCTAGGCCCTTGTGCTGGGCCTAATGACTCGTCCTAGCAGTGTAGAACATTTCGGGTCGACGCACCGTCGGGCATGTTGGCCTGTGCGAAGAACAGTTCTCCCTGCGCGTCTCCCTGGAACACGGCCACCCCTGTGCCGGCCGTGCTCGCCAATATGGCGGAGACGTCCTCCGGCTGATCCTGAGCTCCGGTTCCTGCGTCCCTTATGTCCCCCGTCTCCAAAAGGTCAGGAGTTAGCGACGTTGCAGCTACTGCTGCTGTGGCCGCTGCTGCAGCGCCTGCTCCTGCCAGTGTTGTTGCCTGTTCGTAGACGGTGACAATAGTGATCAGGGGGGGAAGCGGTACTAGGTCAGTGATTTATTATTTTGGGCTCTTCCTGTTCTACAATCCTGTTTTGAAGACTGTGACCAGTGGTCGTGACCCACTTATTGCAAGCACTGTGGTCTTGCCATTTCAGTTACCGTATTGTTCTTATGATATAACTGGATGCTCATCACTGGGTTTCATTTATTATGTATATTGTCATAAGCTAAAAACAGTGCGTAGACCATGGCGTAAATTTTTCGACCTGGAGGTGGTAATTGTTCCGAAATTAATGTCATACGTGGCTCGTATCGTAAGAATTAAAAAGGCCGCACCCATTAATTCATATTCCACTGTTATGTTGCTTGATCTGGAAACTAGTAATTTTTTTAGACGTAGAATTTAGAAGAATTGTGAGTGGAAAGAACAGAGAAATAGCCAGTACCAAGAGCCAATTTAACGATCTTGAGGACTGCTCTTGACCGCTTGCTGACCTAGCCATCTTGTAAAAACTCCGAGCTGGCGAGAAGTGTTAGTCTAACTCGCTCCGGCCGCTGACACTAGAAGTCGGAGCTTTCTTATCTTCGGCCACCGAAAGCGCCTGAGTGGCCTATGGCGTGATCATCGAAATGAGAAGCTGCGGCGTAAGTTCAACTCCCATCGCCACTTACGCTGATTTTCACTGGAGCACTCTGGTATCGAGACGAAAGATTCTCAAACTGGATTTTGATGCTGGCTACTTGATTCTATTCTTCACATTCCGGGTCTAGGGTGAATACAAAATATACTTATTATTTTTACGGTATAGAAGATTAACTCTGAAATATTCATTAACTCGTTAGGTGTACCCTGCCGTCAAAAATAACGACGAAGAAATTGCCTTCACTGCTTGTTAGTCATGCATGTGGTTGTGCTTCTTATTAATATATAAAGGCTACTGTACTCCCATTTGTTTGATCTTCAATTTGAAATAGCAGATGAGATGAGCGTTGCCCATTCTTCTTTGGCGGAGCACTACGATCAGTTTTCTTACGTTAACGGAACGTGGAACGAAAATAAACGTCAACCTTCGAATTTGCAAACTGTTGCCATTAAAAGCTCCTGATCGAGTTGAAGATACGTTTATAATGGCTGTAAGGAGAGTCTGTGCAAATATCTTAAGCCTTGAAGAGTCATGATGAATATAGGCAGATGAACAACCATACATAGTAATGTGAGGTGAAAAAAATGGATAACCCATAACATAAATAAAATCCTAGTTCATATGTTACCCCTAATGCGGGTTTATCTATTTTATTCCCCAGTTTACTATACAGTAATAGACAATATAACGAAGTCGACATTGGCACAAAGCATTTTACTGCAACCTTCCAAGTACGTTTCTTACCTTGATGACCGCCAGCCCCACTTTAGCGAGTAGCTTAATTGGCACTTCTACACCGAAGACGTCGACAGACCCCAGTTTTCCATACGTCTCGTCTGTCGCTATCGCTACGTCAGGGACTGCAATGGGCAGGTCTCCCGCCACTCGAAGCTCTTCAAATTCGGCAAGCATTTCCTCGATGGCGGCCTCGCTGAAGATGGCGTGCACCTTAGGGGGAAAAAATATACAAGCTTGCTCCTACCACCAAGTTTTACTTCGTGTTTGGTTGCCATTGCAAGCTATGATTACCCTAACAGGGTTTTCAGCCGTGGTTGTAGCTTCCGGGGCTACCGAGAATTCTGTTAGGGTTGTAA
>LQNS02276866.1:16519768-16539651 GCA_001587735.2 Parhyale hawaiensis
AATTGGAATGATGCCTTGACGGGTAGTTAATACTTGAACACAATTTCATGGTTGTTTTTTCTTATTCAGATTTTACGTTTCATGTGTGACTTATAACCTTATGGAAAAAGTTAAGGGTGACAGCCTCTACAGCGTCGTTGTCGCCATATTGCTGTCCATGATCCGTGTTGTGTTTATGTTAGATAAATTATGTAGTACTTTTAACGGTTGTACTACCTCATCCATGTGCTCTACCCTTGTTCTAGTAAATTCACTACAAATTTAATACCAATTGTCTCTTATGTTACTTTTTAGTATTATTCCTATGTTAGTATTAAGCATGAAAACCTCAGGATACTGTGTCCTAACCTTGTTGGACGCAGTCTCCAGATGAGAAATAAATGGGATTATTATTATTATTATTAAAAGTTTGCAAGCGTCCAACCCTTCGGACTCATTACAGTGGATGAATGCCGTCAGCGTTTTCAGAGACAGAAATTTATGATGAAGTCCAAACTTTATTATTATGAAGATACACCAGACTGTCGACGCGAGAACGGAGGAAACTCCATAAGGTTACCTATAAACCCCCACGCAACCAGCCCAGCAAGAGAAAAAAGAAAGAGAAAGTTCGAGGTCATAGAACCGCTTTGTTAACTGATTGCTTAAAGCTGCCAATACCCGCACCAACAAAGGCAGGGCCATCAAGACTATTCCAAACATGTACAGTATATATGATGAAAACAAACATATGGAAAAAGCGAACAAACGAAAGGGCTCACTAGAACATTTACATTGCACTTGGTAAATCCCAAAGTATCGTGAACTGTTGCAAGTTCATTTGGTTTATTGGTTATTTTAGCTTGCTCAAAGGCGCTTGTTCTCTGCTGGGCGTTAAAGTTTCCCGTCTGTGGCTTGCACAGAAGCAAATGCTCCAATGCAGCGTTAATGACAGCCTAGTCGTCATTACTTATTTCTTTACAGATTGATTGCTATTAATTTCTACAAATGTATAATTGAGCTCTGTAGGCAACTTCCTGTTGGCAGTTTCCGTTCATGATTATCAGAATTTGATCATCGACTTGAGACACTTATCACTCTTTCTGATGAAGGTTTTTAGATCTATAGGCACTACCTATTACACTTGATTTCAGTTTCCTTTGCAAGCTATACAATTACTGGCAGCTACTAATATTCTACGTAATAAAATTAGCGTGCCGATGTATAATCGACTTATTTGCTTTTAGGATACCTGAGCTGTGTAGATACTGAATACAAATAAGTACCTCACTTCATGCAACATTATAGGTACCGAATTTAAGAAGTACCTTCAAAGTCCTTGAGCTCAATATCGTTCGTTATAAATGCTTCCTTCCTTTCTTGTTTTATTTGTAACCTGTTAATATCCATTCGGAAATTTTTGGCGAACAGCAGATGCCCAGGAGAAAAGTATGATAATAGGTACCGTTCTTTTTTTTCTAATAGTTTGCAACTTAATATGCAGTCGTTAGAAAGTCCAATATCTTCAATAAAAGTACACTTTCATAGTGTCATGTTTCTACCTGTGGTTCAGTAATCCATTGTATAACAACTGCACGCGTAGCCGAATTTCTTTTCCTGGCACTATGAAATGTTCACTTCACTTTATAATCTATCGGCAGCACGAACCACTACCGTTTATCAGGTTGGTGCGAAAGTAACGTCCGATTTCCAAAACAAATGTTTCAGACCGAATTTATTACATTTTTCACTACTCTTTTTGTAGACATAAAGTAACTCTGTGTCTAATTTGTGCTACTTTCTGTTAGATTATCTAACTTTTGCCCACAATTTTCCAAAATTTTACCCATATTTGTCTCAGCTAAAGGTCACGTAAAGCCTGCTGCAGACGATAGTCAGTTGTTTTGTGTTTTCACTTCACCGCGTTCAAATGTTTCGCACCGTCCTTGCAAACACGACTGTGTGTCTACCAAAAGCTTCGATAAAATGTTTACCGTCGTATTCTCTGGCTTAGCCCGTGCTCTAGTACAGTGTCTTGTATCGTTTCTAAATTTTAGCGAATGTCGTCTTTAAAAGCAGTATTGTTTTGCTAGTTTACACCAACAGCGCAACGCGTTCGAACGCGGTGAAGTGAAAACACAGAACAAAGTACTGTCGTCTGTAGCGGGCCCTAGAGGGGCTTTATGAATTTCATAAAGGTGGTAATGCCAGCGCGGCAGTATCTATTCAGTGAGTTTGTGAGGATGATGCAGTGAATGGAAGAAGTTGCTGGAGGATTTCTCGCTTCCGAAATGGTGAGTGATTTCGCTTTGAAAGCAAATAAAAAAAACTTTTCAATACTTTATTCCGCAATATTGAACGCTTTTATATAGTGAAACGGTTCTATTACCACTAGAATCTTACAGGATACGGTAATAAATGTAGCCCTTCCGAAAGTGGCATACTAAATAAAACATTATTTTCCTTAGATTTTTTTTTAATCGGACTTACTTTCTCAGCAACCTAATACTTAACCTAGTTGGGGTGCACTTCCAAAACTACTGTACCTGTACTTACCTTGCTAGTTTCAACATCCTTGTGTCCCTCGCTGACCTCAGCCACAGCCTCGCCGCCTGACGCGGCCGTTGCTAGTGCGAGAATCAGCAGTATCCTGTATAAGTGTACATATTAGCGTTTAATTACTAGCTAACTAGTGTCCTCAGCCGCCAAAACCAACGGCAAAAAATTCGCGGACGGTTGTTCAAGCTCAGTGGCATCAAAAATTAGTGCTGCATTCCTTGAGCGCAGATTTCGCCAAGCAACCCATTCTAACGATAATTTCAAAATTTTTTATAGTCGCCAAAACATAATCATCTGTTCGCCCTCGTGGTTTCCCCAATAGTTGACGAGGAAGAACAAAATTATTATGTTTTGGCGACGGTAAAAAAAAAATTCCGTGGACGCAGGACCGTTCTCCCTAATGGAGGTAAATATTCGGTGCTGGTGTCACGGTACTAGGACAGGTAGTACCTGTCAAAACTGCGGCTTCCACTGGAACTCAACATGAAACTGCTTCGCAGACAATTGATGGTGGATATTCTAGAGGCAAATGACGCCCGATTCCCACCGCATTCGCGCAGCTGGGCTGTTTGGTGGTCCAACAAAAAAAATCATATTTTACACGACGGGCAATCTTATAAACTAATAAAGATGTCTCCAGTGCTCACATTCCCTCGGTCATCGACTGTCCATCATCGGCCGACAACACTCGCAACGCGAAGAAATGCATTCTTTGCTTGCGTGCGGGTTTCCCTATCTTCACTTGTTTTGAGTACGAAAAATCAAATTCGGATTCTGGGATATCGCGCATCGCTTGGCAAGAGATAGTTTTTTCTTGCAGTCTAGATGATTGTATCGATTAAGACTAATCGTTTTTCATCATGCGACCTCTCCGAGTCATGGCTTGGAAGCAACATGACCTCCACATATACGCAATAAATTCTGAAATTGTGTACCTTGTGCGACTGACTTGCTATCACTCGTGGCTTTTTAGTTGCAGACCACCGCACGTGTGAAACGTTGCAACGCACTATTATAGCAGACCACCGCACGTGTGAAACGTTGCAACGCACTATTATAGCAGACCACCGCTCGTGTGAAACGTTGCAACGCACTATTATAGCAGACCACCGCCCGTGCTGTCGATGTTGCCACTCACTATAGCAGACCGTCGTACGTGTGGTAGGCGCTACCACTCACTGTAGCAGACCATCGCACGTGTGAACAATGTTTCTACCGCTATGAACAGCAGAAATGGTATATTCAAATGCATGAAAATAAACGATGTTATTCAGAACCTGTTGTAACGATCCCGAAACCCCAAAGGAGGCCACTTTTAACCTGCGTTTTTCGCTTTCGTATTTAAATTAACTTTTTACACTTTCTTCCTCTTAATTTAACCCAATGTTTAAACGTCAGCGTAGGCTTGCTTGGCCCTCGTTAATTATAAATTCTTTGAGACTCGTTATTGTGACTTTGAAATTCTACCCCTTTTTCACTATTCAGTATAATTGCGCCTTAGACTGATGCATTACAAAAAGATTGAAAGTAATATACTGTAACTCAAAACCTGCTTGACTCATTTGCTAGGACTCCCTCATAAACCTTCAGCCTACGGGCACTGGGGAGATAACTCACTCTTGCCTCTCCTGCTAGTCACCCTTACTGGAGCCTGTTGGCGCAAACAGGCTTCTGTACTCGGGGGTGGCGAGCGTTGCACCACCTGGACCTCCTCCAATATCACCCAAGGTAGGTTAATGTTGGACTCACCTCATGTCTCTAGAGCTACGACCGTCAGCTGACTGGCCACACTTCTAAAGCACCCTGATCTCTGGCCCTCGTGTGCTCTAGATATGCTCCAGCAGCCGGACTGACGGCTAGTTTTTGTTCTTTGCCGGTGCAGATAAGACCGAGCGCCGGCCTGGAACTTGTCTTTGGTGGGGCGTCACACCCGGTGCGATACTCCCGCTGGCGACGAGGTCATGCCCCACTTGCTGAAGCAACTGTAACCTCAACAAAACAAATAAAGTAACTCGTGTAAACACAACTGAACTGAACTCTACTAAAATGCTTCAATTTTTATAAGGTTGCAATTTTTTTATTATATTTCAGTGTTTCTCAAATGCGGTAGCGTATAACAATCTCGCCCAGAGTACATTGCCTTCGAGATACCATAAATTGTGACCGAAAGTACGATAAGTCAAACAGTTATCGAGTTTTGGAGCGTCTTCTTACATTGCTGTACGTGTAACTTTGGAGGTGATCTGTCCAACATATTATATTTTTAACTATTACAGAATACATATTTTATGTAGGCTCATGGTTGTATGATTACAGTCTACATTTAAAAGTTGCACCCGTGCCCGAAATTACAAAATAACCACAAGCGACCACAGACGAGGAAACTTTTTTTTTTAGCAAAAATGCGTAATTTCATATCTCTGTGCAATTTGCAAAGAACCACAGTAGATGAATCCCATCAGTAAAGCACTGTAATAAAGACATTGTTTACATATCAATATGCTTACCTACATATAGATATTTTTTATGTATATCTCACTCCCCTCTCAAGTAAAATAGCTTGGAATTACCTATAATTTGAGTTTCCTTCAAACTTAGCTTGCAAATTTGGGAATTTAATGGTGGAAAAATCTCTTAGCTGATATGCGAAAACATTGCCGGGCTAGACAAACGTAGGGTAGATAAACAGCGTGTTCACACGTCCCTCGTCGTAACGCGTTCAATTAAAAAAATGAAACACGAGCTGTGCGTCTACTTTTTCTGTCGCTGTCAACACGCAAAAGTGTCATTCAAGTGAATGACGCCGCGTGTTCACTTAGGATATTTTTTTTACGTTTTGGCTTTTATTTCCCGTCGGTTTGAAGTGGCATTTATATCCCATAATCTTCTAGCCTGATATTTCTAAAATATTTATAGCCTGATTTTAATTAGAACAGCCTATTTCCAAAATATTTATAGCCTGATAAACCGATAAAAGAGAAAAACGTTTGGTTTTCATAGGGGCTTGGGAACTTGTGATGCTCTGCTTCACATTTCTCATGTGTTGCAGCTGACTCTTGATGGGGTCATGAGGCAAGGTTGGTACAGCTTGACTTCTTGATCGCGTGAATCACCTTGGGTTGCTCCTTAAGCTAATATTGATGGGTATTGATGGTTCGATTTTCTAGGTAATTAGTCTGTTTTTATCTGGCAAACGTCAATGTGTAGTTGTTAAGAGGAAGAGGAGTGAGTTTTTGGACGTGGTTTCTGGTGTACCACTAGGTAGTGTTCTGGGGCCTTTGTTGTTCATCGTATATACAGCTTACCTGTTTGGTCTTGTTAACACTTTACTTGTTGATTACGCTGATGATGTTACTTTGCTGGCTGTTTGCGATAAGCCTAGTGATAGGTTAGAGGTTTCAGAATCCGTTAAGCGTGATTTGGAAGTGATTGATTCTTGGTGTTGTAGATGGGGATGAGGTTAAATGCGGGAAAGACTAAGACCATGATCGTGTTTGGGTTACGTACAGTGAGACCTCCTTTCCCCGCACTCATACTGGATGGTGTCACTTCCTGTGGTTGATGACTTGGTAATTTTGAGTGTCAATTTTGATCCAAAGTTGACGTTTGAGCCGCACATTCGTTCGGTTTCCTCTCGAGTATCACAGAAAATGGTCTTATGAGACGTGCTTGGAGAGTGTTTGGCTCGGTAGTGTTGACACGTCACTGCTTTAATTGCTATGTCCTCCCTCATCTGGAATACTGCTGCCGATTGTCATCTGTGTTTGCTTGACAAAGTGGTTCGTCGATGTGCCTTCATGCTGGATGATGATGTTGCGCCTTGTAATCTGGCGCATCGATGCAGAGTTGGTGGGGTCTGCCTTCTGTATTAAATATGTAATTACCCTTGTTATCCACTGTCTGATTTTCTTCCGGAGCCATTTGTTCGGGTGAAGTATACTTGGCGTACTGGTGCTCCTCATGAGTTTGCCTTGGAATCGGTACGACGCCATACGGGCCAGTATTCTCGTTCGTTCTTTCCATCATGTGTGTATGTTTGGAATAGTCTTGATGGCTCTGTCTTTGCTGGTGCGGGTGTTGGCAGCTTTAAACGATCTGTATGGAGAGCTATTCTGTGAACTCGGATATCTTCTCTTCCTTTTTTCTTCGCTTGCTGGGCTGGTTGCGTGACAGTTCCTCCGTTCCCATGTCACCAGTCCAGTGTAATTTAATAATAATAATCAGCCCCGAGCAATCAGCTGGGCTTTAAAATCCAATGTGGCATCCCTGTTCTTACAACATTTCAGTGTCTAGTTGTCTTGACTTAACAGGAGTACAGTAATTCTCATCATTAAAGTGAATATCAAAAAGCATTTTTATCGACTTGTTCACGATTTAAGAACGCTATAGAGGATAAATTCACTATTTATTGGTTCTGTTTACTGAACTTGAATCACGCAACGTGTTCAGAAATGGGACATGCTTCATCCTTCAGTCTGCCTCGTTTACTGCTGCTGCTTCTATCAAATCAACGCGCCGCGTCCATCAGTTTAACTGAACGCGTTACGAGAAGGGACGTGTGAACACGGACGGCCTTAGCTGCGTCTGAGACGCGGTGTTATTTATTACTCAAAGTTTATTCGTACTCTTTCTGCAGAATTGGTTCTAGCCCGACGCGGGCATCGATTAAGTAACAAGGTAGTCTGTATCCGCACCTCATTTTTGGTTGAATAAAACGTGGGCCCGAACCTCTCACTTTAGAGTCAATTCTATTTTCTTCAACGATTGTAGTCCGATTCTGTTTCGATTCGACCCGCACAAACGTTAACAGAGCGTTTTTTTTATCTTTAATAAGCTAAATCCAATAATTTTTAACCTATGAAAGTAATTTTTGAATTTTTTACCCTATATAAACTACCTATTATTTAATGTTTATATCTATATACCTAAGTAAGCAAGTACTAAACTTTTCAAAGTATTGTAACGAGTCTGAAACCTTTCTACGACAAATTTATTAAATAAACTTTTTAAAAATGGGCGGCCACATCTACCGCCACTGTATGGGCACATTATTAGCAAGATCTTTCAAAGGAATAAACTGAGCAAAGAGTGCGACGTGGTAGGTACTAAATTTACCCCCTGTTTAGCCCTGAGTATTGAAATTATTGTGCAACTTCAACACACTTATCAACGCAGGTACACAGACACGCGTATTTGCTCGTGTAGCGAACGTGTATCCATGCGGCAAAGTGAACAGACAAACTTGCTTGTTTGTACCGTTTGAATTGCGCAATCTTAAAAAGATCACAAAAACCTATCAGCTAGTCAGCTCACTAGTTCAAGTAATCTCTCAGTTAGTCAGCTCACTAGTTCAAGTATTATATTACCTTTTTCGGAGATCTCTGCATTAGTACGATGAATAGGATCACTGCACATAACACAGGATAAGCACACATATATTAATTAGCAAGGGTCACAAACGTTTCTTTTCGTTCATACATTTCTTTGGTGGCAGTTGTTGTTCTGTGTTTGCTTAATCGTGATCTGCATTTTTTACGTTTTTAATTTTAGTTTCACTGTATTTTGTTCAATATTAATCTTGTTTTTGCGCATAAATTTACATTGTATTTTCGAGCCTTAATTCTATGTATGTTCATCATCCGCGAGCGAAGCGAAGAGAGATGATAATGTTTTCGTTTAAGTTGTATGTTTATTTTCCTTCCACCCAAAAAGAGGCAGAAAGAGTTGAGCCATCATCACAATCTTTTTCAGGCAGTCAGCTGGGTTGACTGAGATGTGAAAAATGCCAAAAATCTAAAATTAACTGGCCATCAAAAATGACTGCTTGAATCTGTAACTCCTGACTCATCACTTTCAGTTCCTCCCCCCCCCCCCTGCCCCTCGCCCTTACCGCAGGTGATGATCTTACACTACGAGGCGGCGTTGTAGTTTTTGTCAATTTTTCAAATTTTGCTTACTTTTATATTTTTGTACTCTAAATTGCTTCATGAAAATGGTGAGTGTGGAAACGTGTTTCAGCACATGTACATTAGGGTGGAGCGAAAAGGGGGGGGGGGGCTTGCAACTTCTTTTTGAAATGTGACTTCCAAAAGAGATATTATGTTGCCAAAGTGCCTCAAAACAATCATGTTAAAATTATAGAAGTGTAGATGAATATTTTGAGGTGCCCCACGAATATTAAATTTTATAAAATTTCTAAAATACAATTATCTATACATCATAATTACAAACTGTGAAGCTACATCCAATACCAAAATTATTGTAATAATTCATAATACTAATAACATACTCAAATCTGCAATGTCTATTCAAGCATCTTCAGGTGGTATCATGCTAATAACATTTATATGTTTTTTTTTTAGCAAATTTCCTAGATTTTTAATTACTGTTATGAAGCTTATATTACGTTCTTTAGTTTAGTATAGTTGCTTATAATTGTGTAATCAACTTTAAAAAAATATATAAATGAATGTTTTGACTGTCCAGCACTTTAATTAATTGCAAAATATTAATAAAAATGTATAAAATTCAGAATTTTCAACAGTCTTGGGGCACCTCAAGATGCTAGATTTTTGGAAAACCCTTTTAGCATAATCAATCCCATACAACATAGCAACAAAATCACACCATTGGAAAAATATTTCGAAAGTTTGTTTTTTCGCTCCACCCTAATGTACATGTGAGCGAACAAAGCGCTAGCGTACAAAGTTTTTCTTGTTCGCACGAAGTGCCATCAAATGAAATTTTATCAGTATGCGATTTCAGTGCTGCGTATAGAGTGCCATGCAGGATTGGATGCGCCAAGTGGGTATTTTTGCTAGTCAAGAATAAACCTGCTTGAACTTGCTCCGAGTGAACGCAAGAAGATTCTAGGATCATCGCGAGTATCTCGAGATCGTCTTTATTTTTTCGAATCGAACTTAAGATTAGACTTCCAAATCGTGAGTATCCGTTTCGATTCGGACGTCGAATCCGATTTAGAAAATTTCCCCTGATTCGAATCGGAGGTGCGGACTTCGAACTATGCCCATGCCAGTTCTGGGTGCAATGAACCATAAAGAGATGTGGACTTTGACGGCCGCATACATCAGTCATTTAGAACAATAAGCATTTTGTTGATTGGTTAGTTGGTTGCTTGCTTGCTTGATCTCCCCGCACTCTGCCTGAGGCGTAGATAGGATAAAGAGAAGCGTAGCTAGCCAGCTCCCTTAAGACTGGTACATACGCTGGTCAAAAAAAAAAACGATCATCCTCAGTTAATATGTAGTCCGAACGTTAGTTGAGCCCTCGTAAATACAGCTTTGAGTTTACGAAAAAGATGTCAAAATGTTAGCCATTAGTTCAGTTTGCTCAGCAAATGCCGTTAGTTGAGCTTCGTACGTCTGTTCAAACTTGGAGGCAATTATAACTCAACGTTCATTACAAATGTGTGTTATTTAGAAGAGCACACCGATGCATTCTGACGCCCAGATGTCGAAACGCTTTTTTTTTTCTTCTTCTTCTTCTTCTTCTTCTTCTTTTTTTAGCAGCGTGTGTGCAGGTTCTATGAAAGAGTTCTAGGAGCTCCCGATGCTTTTTCAGAGACATAAGAAAGTAAGAACCTTACAGAGAATACGTATGAATTCTTCAGAGCAGAACCATAATGAGGAGCAAGGGAAACTGGGGTTTCGTTGAAATTATTATTTTCTGCCTGCCTGCCTTCCTTCCACGGTGTCGCAAGCCTCTGGAGGACAACATATGACCGGGTCCGTCCATACGATTGGATGCGAACGGACCCGAAAGCTGGGACCAGTTTTTCAGAATCGATTTTCCACACCTTTAGATTATCAAAATAAGGTTATTTACTATCAGCTACCACACGTATAGTAGATGAATAAATGACTGTGTACTCTTCAAAAATATTCATGGATTTTGCCACAATTTCTCGACTTCTAACAGGGACTCTCATCAGGACTAATGAAAGCTGTAATGAATCATGTTATTAGGACTAGTTTCGTACCGGTCGTCGCTTTTTGACTTGTGTCTCCTAGGTGATTTGGGATAAAGACTTAATATTTCATTGTCGATATTGATCGCACTCGTTAGCTGCACATATTTACTGTGACGTCAATGAAGTTCTTTTTATAACCTGTTCTCGCCCAACTACGAAACTGCAAAGTGGATAACAGTCTTGCTTGTCTTCCTACCGGTTTGTGACCTTCACTGCATGGTTGAGTATTTTTCCAGTGATATCTAAGATCGAAATTTCCGTTTACAACATTTTCTTCTTATCTCCGATGATCTGCAAAATTGTGATCGGGATGAAACGTTTTGCACTACATGCCCGTAAGTTTGTAGCGTTACAGGCTGAGTATTTATGCTACGACACAGATAACAATACATCTCTTCATATACAGCAACCACACCGTTTTTATTTACAACAGTAGAGTGGTGCACTCAGCAGCTGTATCTAAAGCAGTTTTCGAACCTTTTCGTTCGAGTACACAGATGCAAAAAAGGATAAAAGTTTTGCGTATTAATTTAGGAGCGTGTGGCGCTCGTACAGCCTGAGCAGAGCTACGGTTAACCTCAATACATCGTTGATAAATTCGTGGGAATAGCTAGTCGGCTGGACTGGTTCTGTACCGCTCAAGCCCAGCAGCTGAACAATTTGTTCCATGTATAAGAATTATTACGGGTCCTCATGGTAGGTTTTTATGTGGTCGTTGTTTGTGCCAGTCATGCGTGCCGGTTGTTATTTGGGTCAGATATAACCATGGCTTGCAACTGCACCGGGTATAACTGACTGAGTTCGTTTTGTTTGACTGAGTTCATGAGCGGCGTTTCGTTTCCAAAATATATATATATATATATNATATATATATATACAGGGTGTCAGATGCTAGGATACAGGTAGTCTTTTGAGAATAATGAAAAAAAAAAGGTACTCAAGGTAGAGTCAGCGATATTGTTATGGCAACAATATAGCTTATATTTTCATAACTTACGCTAATTTCAAAGCTGTATTTTGATTATAAATTGATGGGTGAGAAAAAATATTGATGTTAGATGCTATTATGCAAGGACATAGATTTTTTAATAAGTATACTCCATTTGATGCAGTACCCAAAAAATTGAACATATATCACATACATATGTAATGAATTAACGACATATTTAAATTTAGATCAGCTTTAATGATAGTTCGCACATTCTCAATGGAGTTGAGGTCCGAAAAGGATGGAGGCCTATTCATTTATCTTTCATCGGCGATCTTTTTAGAAGATAGAAAGTTCTCGGCAGCCCTCGAAGCATGTGCGGCTACATTACCGTGCATGAAGAGGCACTTCTGCTTGAAAATCCGGTTCTGTGATCGATATCAGGGGAAGAAGTTTTCATGCAAAAATTCAGTTTATGCCCTTGAGTTCATGTTATCACCGTCAGGCACCCAAACTGGTCCTATTAACGTTTCCCCTCTGATGGCTGCCCAAAACATAACTCCTCTTCCGCCCTGCTGACGTCGAAGCCTAGTGGGACCTTGTCAGTATGTAAAATCCATCCTCTTGGCCAGCCATCATGGACTATCAAAGGTAGCCCTGCACTCCTCCATAAAGAAACGTTGGAAAAATCTACTTTCAAATATTTCTTCGCCCATGCAACCCTTTTATTTTTATTATTTTGCGATAAAAGGGTGTAGCCTTAGGTTTTGCCACTGTCTTGATCTTCATTACTCTTAATCGTCTGTCACGAGATGCATGAGCATTTCCAGTGTCTTCAAAGATAGTTTTACGGCTACAAAACGGCAGTTTTTCATGTAGGCATTTCAGTGTTACGCATATCTTGTGGAGAGAGCGTGGATTTACCTTTATCACTGCGAGGTTTTCTTTGAAATCTAATGTTCTGCATTGCTTTCTGGAGTTTCTTGAATTCCGCGCTCCATCGGACCAATGTTGGATGATTAATGCTCTTTCATTGGCTATAATGGGTCATTTTTTGTCCACCTTGATTACTGGATAGTATTCTGAAAAACGTAAATGCATAAAATATGTAGGTATATATATATATGTGTGTGTTGCTTCATAATTGCGCCTGACGTCCTCAAAAAGTATTTTCTCAGCCAATTTGTAAGTAATTTAGAGCTTTGAAATTAAAGTGAGTTTATGTGTGTATATAAATATATAAGGTGATTTATGCCATAATGGATAGCATTCATTATCCCCAAAAATACACCTGCATAAAAGCATCTGACGCAGTGTAGTTTCGTGTATAGCATTTGTCGTTCGAATGCTTACCTTTTATTACTCTACATAATATAATAAATATAAAATTAGGCCTCTACTTCATATAATAAACAATGTAAAATTAGGCCTCTACATAATTTAATAAATAATATAAAATTAGGCCTCTTTGCTGGTCGATGCTCCACTAGAACTCTGAACAGTGCTCCTAATGTACTATATTGTATCTAAATATATCTGCATGGCAGTGCATGCAGAAAGTATCGTCCGTTAGCCTACTATCGAGTTTACTTAGGCCAGAATGAAAGCATTGATCGTATTTTATTTTTTTTTTCTAGCAGACATCTCTCTATATCCTGTTTCTATCCAGTTCCAGAGAAATGCTATTATTGCGTACTTCTTCAATTACAGTTAGCTACAGTTTACGAGTATTTAGGACCTGTGTTTATCGGGCAGTTCTGAGAAAAAAAGTGAACTTGTTGCTTTCTGTGATTAAAGTAACACCAGTCCACGTTATCGAGATGTGGGGACATGAAGCCCGGTCACAATCAATGACAGTTAATCACTAATCCAAACTTACTGTCACTGACTATTTTAACTATAATGGAACCCCTGTATTGTACTGTATACACTCGTAGATTTGGTTAAGTGTCCAGATCACGTGGCCTTCGACATGAACAAAACATAATGTGACGTCATAGCCCTATTGCACTTTGGTTTTAGGCTAAGGCCAGAACCCATTCCATCGTGACGTCTAACATGTTCTGTTTTATTTATTTATTATGCACAGTGAGTAAGGACCATCCTCTGTACGGCACAACCAAAGAGATGAACTATACATAGTCTTTATTCAGAGAGTGTGCGATTCGCTGGTAAAGTTGAGGTTTGGCTTGTCTGGAATCTCGGCCAGAAGAGTTGGCTTCGTCTCTTTGGTTAGAAGCACCAAGCCGATTACGCTGAGCTGACTGAAAATTCCGTTTTACGGAGCAAGACTCAATTTTCTTCAGTCTGTCAGCTAACTGATTAAGGGCCAACGCCTGAAACTCGTTGCAGTGGGTAGAAACCAGCGCACTCTTCTAAAGTTTTTGTCAAGTTAAGCCTCGAAGTCTTAAATGCGTTAGCTAATTCTTATCTATTAAACACTTAGGACACTTGTTAGCAGTGTGCGGACTGTCAGACGCGAAAGCTCAGGTACGGTATCATGGATCCCTAGCAGAATTTTTACCTTGCAGTTGTAGCTTCGAGGACCGCCGAAAAGAATAATTAAGGGCTGTACGTTATGCACTTTGGTATTCGAAAGGTAGAAGCCTACCTCGTGTTGTAATCACTGCCCCTGCAGGGTTACCTAGCTGTATTGCGCCCGTAGCCCCATTGCTTAAGATTGTGTTGCAGCCGGTTTCCGTGCACGTACAAACTTACTACGTATATTTCAATTTGGGCCGTAGCAAACGTATTAGGTGTTACGGTAACCCAACCAGGGTTGTGGCTACAACACTCATTGCTGGGTATGTTTTATTATTTTTTATCATGTATTAGCTTTCACACTTTGAGTACATCTTAGGTATTCGTTTGGCTCAATTATATGGTTTTGAAGATGTGATACTGTGACGAATAGGAGATATAGACCATGTCAGGAGCCAATTTGAGGATCCCTTGTCTAATATCCTCAGACCTCTCGATGCCTATGTCCTCGAGACATTGAAAAATCTGTCGGCACTGTTGGAGTTAGAACCAGTAACTGCTACGCGTAGAACAGACGCTGGATTCTTGACCACTAGGACGCCAAGATAACTCCCCACCAAGCTAAGTCAAAAGTTACGAGTATGTGTTTACGAAATTTGCAGGGATTGCTAGGTATGTTCGGACTAGGAGATGATTAACTTATGGTAAAGACCCGTTCAACCGTTTATTTACCTACTTCTTTTTTTTTTTTCTCGGTGTAATAACTAAAGAAGTTATGGACGGGTTCTTGCATGAATTGTTAGACATATCTCAAAAAGTACGTTGCTAAATTTTGGTGATGATCTGTTTGTCTGTTTCTTTCAATGCTTAATTTTGTTTGTTAGCAACATAATAGAGCTCAAGAAGTTATGAACTGATCTTTATGAAATTTACATAATTAGTAGAAATGTTGAAAAACATATTTGTTTCAAATTTTGCTGATGATTGGTTCATTTGTCTGACTAATGTTTGTCAGTACATAACAGAGAAAGTTACGGACGGATCTTCAAGAAAATTACAGCAGCTGTTATTACTGCCAAAAAGCAAAATGACCAAATTTTGGTGCTGATGAAGAGAAAATTAAAGCTACGGATCAAATTAAAATTTTTCGTTGGCATTGCCTTGCTTGGTGGTGGCATGCGCTCTCAGAGTGCTCTAGTTTATTTTATTTCGGAAATGAAGGCGTGGGCGATTCACCCCTTCAAGCAAGATAACTAATGCGGTTTACTGTCACTTGAAGGGAACATCTACATATATTGAACGTCCCACTCACAAATTTGGATCAAGTTTCTGGTTTAATCTAGAGAAATCGAGAACTCAATCTTGCAGAGCTTGATTGAGTTTCACCCCTGTACTGTTATCATTCTAGGTATCCTGGTTTGGAGTACTTTCTATATCTTTCTTGGTACTAAGTCGTTAATCTGATTCATCATACCATTGTTGTTTATATTATAGCCTAGGTATATCTGGGTGTCTCAAAAAAAGAGTTACATTATCATTTGGCTGCTGTGTTTCGGTATATAAGATACATTCTCAACCCATATAGGATCTATTCTTTTCTTTGATTAAGACGATGAAACAACAGCCAATTGAAAATGTAATTTTTTTAGACACCAGTACAAGCGGTTCTGGTCATACACGCAAGAAAAATATAAGATTTACTTTTGTTACCCCTTATAGATTGTGCAGTTCCTTTGAGAACTTTTTGTAAAGTTGTATTAGCAGTTGTACATTCTAAACTACTGGTAATTTTACCTTTTCCTTTGCTACTCATTGCGTTGGTCTCATTTCATTACTCGGAAAAGAATATGTGAATGCAGCTTCCTGTTGAATGAAGCGTATATCAATGTGCAATCACATCAGGTTGTTATGGGCAAACTTTACAAATGTAGCAAGCGCATTGAAGTTTGTTATCGCGTAGTTTGGTTCGCTGGAATGAAATATTGGTTGCGTGAGGAAGAATCTAGTAACTTTATTGCGTTTATGGGAAATAATTTCTTTTTTTTATGTGCCTCGAGCTCATTTTTATAAGGAAATGATTAAATGTCTCTGATGAAATCATTGTACACATGTGATTCAGTAGTGATGCTAATGGCAGTGGTATTCTGTATTGTCTGGTGTGAACTGCACTGTGGTAAATTAGGATTAGTGTATGTACTTTAGTGAAAAACAGGCACTGCTAAGGTGCATCATATCAACGGGAACTATTTCCCCGTGTACTTATACTTGCAGTATCTAGCAGTCGATTCTTTTTTGAAAAAAGGCAAGTAAAATTGACAACGGTAGATAGTTTATTACACCCGAGACTACTTTTCACAAAACATGGCGAACACCAAGGAGCTTGCACTGTCTTGATCAGGTAGACTGCATATTTTATTGTGAGTCTACAAATGGAAATAAATATTCACGTTTTTTCTACTTCTAACCTTCCTGCTCGTAATTTCCGTGCTACACATGCTGCGGAGATATTATCGGTGTTAATTTTACTGTTGTTATGTGATGCCTTTGTTGGTACAAAAGCAACAGGTGAAAAGTTTCAGAACTATCCGGCCAATCGATATTCGTTTAGATTATTATAAGTAATATTGGCACCAGTAGAAATTTATGTTATGTTTTCGGATGTCCACTGGGCTGTTCACTGGCACCTATTGATACCTGGCCTGAGAATGTCATTCCTACAGCTTTTACAGAACATTTATATTATTCGACTGGCTTATGAAGTTCTGTCACACTATAAAACGATGTACTACTGCGCGTCCTCCAAATCGTAACTAACAGATATCCAGCTTTTCAAGTCTCAGTAATTAAAACGCGCCCTAGTCGGTGCACGAGCCTGTGGTTAAACGCAGGAATAGTTCGGCGCGATATAGGCAGTGTGCCACTGAAGCGCTAGTAAAAACTTCTACTACTACTAGTGCTCAATAGAGTTTAGACTGAGGTATGGCACCTACAAAGACAGGATCACTGCCTAACAATAACAGCACAGGCCACGGGGAGGGTTACTACATCTGGGTCCTCAGAGTCTGGAGCCAACACCACACTGCGACCGAGGATGTTGCTGTCCCCCACGAGCGTGATGCTCGACTTGCTGAGGATTGCTGATCCCTTGCCTGACTCGTCCACCTCCAGGCGGCCCAGCGAGCCCGAGCTTAGGGACTGTTGAGGAATGTGTGTTTGGTCAGCGGGTCATATAAAACTAATGATTGTGATATCAGCGGTAATAACGTTAATAGTGTTAATTAAAAGTAATATATAATGTTTTGTAGTATACTGTATATAATGTATTTAAGTATAATACAATTTATCGATTTATCGTAACTAAGTGTAACGTAAATGAAATTCATGTAATTGTCATAAAAAAATTATAAAAAAATATTGTACAACGCGATACAAAATCGTCCAGTGAAAACTAATAGTATAATACTACTGATAACAGTAATAATCAGAATAACAGTGTTACTGCTAACTTACACTACATAAGTAAACATTATCAGTCGATTTTTATAGATATTCATTTACACTTTAGCATAATTGTATTAGTGTGAGTAATTTTACAACTTCATTGATTCCAAAACTGTACAAAATCAAAAACGCTACATTAAAAGAAATAGGTCACTAGTTTTGAAAGCAAGCCCAAGTAAAGCACTGTGATTTATGGGTCACATGTCATTTATAAAATCCTATAATGACTTATACAGTAATCTTTAAATTTTGCTTTAAACAGCTGGTCAGACATTGGTTCCATCAAGGGAACTGGAGTTCATTTTATGCTCACGTATTGAAAAACAGTTCTATACTTCTCCCCTTACAAACGAACTGAAGGTAAATTGAACCTGTTATATCGTGTATTATATTGGTTAGTAGAGAATAGGGGAAGGAATTGAGACTCAGAATAATTCATCTGACCAGCCATCCCCAAGCGCAAAAATTTGAGAAGGAAAAACTTGTGTACATATCTAAATTTCAACAACCCAAGCCTACAGTACGTATCTTATGTGTACATCAAGGGGACATTGTGACAATCTCTTTTCACATGTAATACAATTCGAAGTACATCATTAGTTATGGTTTTTATCCTTTTAATCATGTCGGTGACACCACCCCAAATAATAATTCCTTAAGTCAATTGAGAATAAAATGGAGAATAATATAACGACAACAACAACAACAACGCATTTCTAGGTAAAAATTTAGACGCAGCATTAACTGCACCTTTTGCCCTACTCAATTTGCTGCATACTTGTTATATATGGAGTGAAAAACTTAGTTTGTGATCAATGATAATACCCAAGTATTTGAAGGCTTCGACCCACTCTAACTTGACTCCATTCATTAATAAATCAGGCAATGCATTGATTCTTGAAAAACTGAAGACCATAAGTTTTGTTTTACTTGCATTGGTCGTGAGTTTCTTAGACGTAAGCCACTGCAGTAGACTGCCGATTAACATACACATTTTTCTACCGCATAACCGAAATTGGGATCGTGCACGTAAAAAACCGCATCATCCGCAAATAGGTGAACTGAAACTGCTTTGAATATAATATTAATGTAGATGTTAAATAGAAACGGACCCAGAACAGATACCTGGGGCACACCTATACTGATGCTACTCGTTAGCGACTGCGCTTCACCAATGGCTACATACTGCGTACGATTCGACAGATAGTCTATCTTAATTCAAATTCCGAATCGTGGATATGACGGACACCTCGTTTATGCACGTCACTAGCCGAGTACTCGCTACAATACTATATATACACTATCTATGTAGTAATATGTGTTCTTCAAAAAATACGTGAAATATTTCTTCGTAAATATTCATTTTAACTAATAAAGGGTAGTGAGTTTGTTTGTGTGGCGGCCACGATGCATTGATAGCTATATAATCTAATATATTCAATTGACCAGAGTTAGGAAAAGGTTTACTCACTGGGTACGCTTTTTGTTGAGAATAAGACGTACCTGGGGAGTGCTGAAGAGTCCTCCGACGTTAGCACAAGAGTCGCTGATGATGCCGTTCTCGCGCACCTCCAGCTGGTACGAGCCGGCGGGGAGGCCGTCGAACTTAGCCGTGATTACGGTGGCCCCGTTAGTTCCTGCTCACAAGTTTGATGCTGCGTTTAGTCACTGCACCTATCATACTTACTTATGACTATCGATAATATCACTGACCTAGATCAGCATGGCCCCCATTAGTTTGTGTTCGGAGGAAGTATGATGTGTTGTTTAGTCACTGCGCCCACTATAATGGTGTAAATGAGAACAGCTTGAATTAACATTATTGTCAATGTAAAAACACAATGAATGCCTCACCATCTGGCAACTTGGCCTGAGCGAAGTATATTTCGCCCCTGATGTCGCCCATGAAGATGGCTGCCGCCGTGCCTGCTGTCCTCTCCAGAATTATGGAAACTGCTTTGGGGTCCGACGCCCTTGGGAACGTCGTGCCCGTGCTCAGGGCTGCCGCTGCCGCTGCTGTACCTGAACCTCCTGACCCTGACACGGCCTGGTCGTGTTAGGATACCATAATGATGATAAAAACTTCAATTGGGTGGTAACGGAAGCAGTATCACAAAAACAGCGTAAGCACAGAATGGGTGGCAATAACGACAGAAAGTAAACGGCAAAAGTATTTAGAAAAATAGAGTGAGATGCAGTAGAAACGCGTGTAGAACGGGCAGTGATAGAATTATGGCGGTAGTGTGTAAATAAATCGACTAGGTAAAGGTAGAGTCAGCTTGATCGTACGCGCCTAATTAGGGAATTCAGATACACTTATTCGTGTTGCAGATTAAAGCTCGCTACGCTGTAGAAAAGTGCACGACTGGAGTCGTTCACAATTTGTCAGAGCAATGGCGTCAAGAGACCGAAGGCACTTACGACAACTGCATCCCTCCTGACCTT
>LQNS02276866.1:16562723-16582032 GCA_001587735.2 Parhyale hawaiensis
CTCATCCGCCTTTAGAGTGGCATTTCCTCCAACTCAGGGGCTACCCAGAGCCCCAAACCCAAAGCCAGCTCATACAAACAAAGTGGTGTCCGGTGGCCGGACAATGGGGGCGGCCTGATAACGCGCAGGCCACATATCATAGTGATATGTCGTTTTTTTAATATTCGCCTTTTTAATATTCGTCCACTACGCCACGATATCGTCATCATTCTACGGTCTCGTATACCTGACATATCCCACTTTTTCAATATTTTACAAATGCAAATCGCTTCAAGCTCGAGTAATAATTAGACAAGACAGTAGAAAACGGACGCATCGGGAGATCCCTTACCACGAAGCAGAAAAGGCCCCGGTTTCGGTTCCCTAATTGATACTGCCATCACACCCCAGCTGAACGCCCCATATCGTAAGAGAGACTTGATACTGGGACAAGTCACGCGCTTCAAACTGACTACCACAGTAAACTGTGCTGAGTTTCATTAGAATTGGTCCTCTACTGGGGTGCTACGTATGATATTACAAAAAATATTTATATCTGATATCTAAGGTACCCCGCACTTCATCTCTGGTGCGCTTCACCAAAGGTCTAATATAAGGAGGAAACACCGCTACATTTCGCCGAACTGGCCAAGGAAAGTTTTTATTCTTCTATGGCTGGTCCCTTCCTACCAATTACAGACTCCTAACCTTCCCTTCTGCCAATCATAAGCTTTCAGTCATTCGTGCAGACAATCAGCGAGTCAGTCAGGCTTCAGCCTTGAAAGAACGTTCAGCTTCCGATCTCCATAGCCGTTGCTACTACCTTACTTTAAACCCCTTAGCGCTTCACAGAGTTTACCCCAGAAATAGCAGTAGGCTCGCGGTTCAGCTCAATCAACAGAGGTACTCTACTTCGCCTGCCACGGATGAAATGTTCACTGGAACAAGCAATATATCTGCAGAAAAATTTTCTGAACGAAACGCTAAGGGTAAAAGGAACTGAGAACTCACTGCGATGATGGCAAGAGCAATTTTCGCCAGGATTTTGATGGGCACTTCAACACCGAAGATGTTGACGGTTCCAAACTTTGCCTGGTCGACTTCTATGCCATCAGGCACAGCCACGGGAAGGGCCCCAGCCTTGTTTAGCTCTTCGAACTGAGCAGCAATTATTTCCAATGAGCTTTGCGGGTCCGACAACTGCTCCTCCTGCAAAATACAGATTCAGATATATTTTATTGTGGATAAACCAAACTGTCCATTGTTAGATAGGCGACGAAGCATTGGTTGCGGTCCCATCTAAGACAATACATACATCTCCTGCCGTATACTGCAACAATCGTCAATTAACAGAAGCTGCCGAAACTGTTTTGCTGGATACCAGACAACCATTCCGTTACATACGGGTTTCTTTTCAGATAAAACTGAAACCGATGCTGTTCCAGCTTTTGTGCCTTTATCTTCGGACCTTTAACCTACAAAGGACGCGTTCGAATGGGTCGGCACAGTCGATTTAAGCCAAGGACGCTCAACATAGCTTGTCCAAAATTTCAGTCAGGTGCGTGACTAAGACTTGTTTATCCGAGTTTCAGACGTTGACCTTTAAAAACGCAAAATAATACCGTAATGGTTCGTTGTTTGTGAGCATCCTGCATTTTTTCCGCTGCTGCGGCTTTTCTTGCATCATCCGCATATTCTTCAGTTTCTGATTTTTTCTTATTGCGACGACTGGTTATCACTATACTATTGTAATTATATTCATTACTAGAGCCCGGACATTGCTTAAAATAAATGCTTAAAGCTTAGTTTGCTTAAGCTGCTTAAAAATGGAAAGATTTTGTAGCGCTTAAAATGCTTGTAAGCGCTATCCAAAGTTTTTCTAGCGCTCAAAAATTTTTGTTAGTGCTTAAAATTTTTTGTAAGCGCTAAAAAAATTTGTTAGTGCTTAACATTTTTGTAAGCGCTAAAAACAATTTATTTGTGCTTGAAAATGTTTGCTAGCGCTCAAGATGTTCCAGCTTTTAGCCTATGTTTAAATTGTTCGAAGACCTTTTCTAATTTAGGGAGTTATCATCTACCTACCTATTTATTGTGCGCACAGGCTAACAACATACGAGAATAGCGCGTACGTAAGGCGTCTTTTTGTGGCCTTTTTCGTAATAAGAATCACGGCGATCATGATCATCGTGATCACTGAAAAACACATGAATGACCATTGATTTTGTGAACAAACCAGAGACACCATGACTATATTCAAAATTTGGATTCCAATCGTATTTACACAAAAGACGGCGAGGAATGGATTTTTAGAAATTATTATTTATTTTGAAGTCAGAGCATAAGTGAACTAGCTGTATTTAGTGTATTTTGAACATGCACCGACATAAAACTAAGAGCGTGGGCACACGTACGCCAAAGTTGCTTTCCAACGCAACTTAGTATTCAATTGCGCTGCAGCGCCCTAGACTTCGGCTCGGACTGAAAAGAATATATAAGATAGACTGAGTTATTTTTGCAGTTTGTACTTTATAACAAGCAGCAATGGTGGAGCTTTTAGAATACCTCCTACTTCTGTGTTAGTTTAAAACTTGCAATGACGCACAGTTTTTGCCTTAAATTCAAGCACCACGGCAACAGACGGCCAAAGGGAAAAGTTGCGTGACTGAGCAATTTTTGCGATATTGTGCCCACGTTATAATGCCCAATGCAGACGAGAAGCAAAAATTATCGAGAGTGGCATTTCGCCAACACATGCTCCACTATAGACTGCTAAAAAGTTGCCGGAAGAGCGAGTTCAGTAAAATGCGTCTAGGCGAATTTTTTTTTTTTTTTTTTTTGTAGCTTTGGAGCAACTCAAAGCAATTTACAGTCCAGTTTTTCTTATTATCTGTTGACTACTATGGTATATAACGCTTTCGTTTTTTTTTTAAACTTTGCGTAAATTGAGGCGATTGTAACCGCAATGTCAATATGCATTATAAGAAGCACTTGTCTCCAGGTTACAACGATGACAGCCGCAGAAATCTTACGTCTGAAAATTTTGTTAAGAATCTAAGGGCCAGTTCACACTTCCCTCATTGTGATAACGCGTTCAGTTCACAAAAATGAACACAAGCCGTGCGTCAAGTTTGCTGGTTGCGGTCCACACGTAGGAGCGACCTTCATTCCAGCTCGTTCAGATATGATCTCGTTTCTTTACATTTTCGCTTATATTTCTTGTCGGCTTAAAGTCACATTAGTATCTCATAATTTTACAGTCTTATTTTGATAGAAACAGGCTATTTTCAAAAAATTTAGAGTACACCGATTACATAGTACAACATTTACAGCTCAGCTAGTTTTCTTCTATTAAATGGCAATATAGTGATTCTGATGGTTAAAGTGACGGTAGATGGTACAAAACATTAAGTTGCTGAGTGCTATGCACATTGACTAAAAAACAGGCTTGTAATGAACCAATAAAATTTGTTTAACAAACGTTCAATTTCTTCTCCATGCAACTTTTAAAAACTTTACCCCGGGATAGTGCCGCTGCAAAAACGTTTCCGCCGCTACGTGTCCATTGACAGCTCAACAATTTTGTCTGTTTAAAGTCAGCGAAGATATCGCTCGTCTGCATACGGCTTAAAGGAACTACAATTCTGAAACCCAGTAACACAAACAATTATAACATTGACCAATTTATCCGTAAATATAAGAAAGCATCACGCACTTTGCATATAATTTTTTTTTAAATTTTGCTCGTCTAAAGGCTGTAATTACTCTTTGATCATGCATGATCAGCCCACTCGTGAAATCATGGTTCGATCAATTGTCACCAATGATCACTTTGATTGCTATCAGAATCACGTCAAAAAGTGGTCACAAAAACGCACGGATCATGCGGATTGATCCGCAAGGGGGTCGCAAAAAGACGCCTATAGACACTCCATGCACTTTACGTTGCGTTGTGACACAACTCAGCAGAAAAAAAGAAGTGAGATGGTGTGGCTTTTGTAGCTTTTCACAAGAAGAGCTCCTTTTTCCCAACAAGCTTACAAAAGTTTTTCAAGCTACCTTATGTAGACGAGTTTTTTTAAGGACTGAAATTCTCTTACAATTTCTAACTGACTTTTGCGACTGTTCCTTATCTTGAAAATAATTTAATTTTTTTATTCCTTTACCGAAACTATCAGCGGCTTACAGTGGAAAAAAAATAATTCCATGATGGATGTTACTTTTTGTTACCTAGAGCGTAACGCTGAAGGCCTGTGCCCCGAATAATGCCCACTTAGAGTTGTTTTCCGTGTTGACATAGCTCCAAAATTGTTTGAAATGTTTTTTTTTTGTTTTAAGCGCTTATAATAGGAAAATGTTTGTGCCTATTTTGCTTTGTATTTATTCCCGCCTAAAGCAAATGCTTAAATTCGTCAACATAAGCGCCTATTTTGGATGCTATGCTTGCTTATTTTTACTGCTTAAAGCGCTTAAACTGTTGTTGCTTAATGTCCGGGCTCTATTCATTACCATGGTTAGCTGCCTCAGCCTCTCTTAAAGAAAATACATTTTTCTTTGGGTCACTTTTACGAACAGTAACCTTTCTGCCATCGACATTCTGGCCGTGCTGTAATACCTGTATATTTGTGCAGCTTATGTTTCCAATAATTGTTATTCGTCAGCATAACTAGTGCGTATTTTTCTAATGAACAAATTGTAAAAAAGTGCTGACATGTCTTTTACACTCATTGCTGAAAATCCTGCCAAAAAATTCCAAGAACTATACAAACCGCTCGTTTGGAATTAGATTTGATAGTGCATTCCCACTGAGCTTCGACCCCTTCTGAGCTATTGCCGTCCCCCCCCCTCAAAGAAAAGCAGTCAGATTTCTTACTCCTCGCTAACGGATGTAGTCACTTCTCATCACAGTTACAAATTTCCCTTAAATTGCAATTCATTTCATAGACAAGTTTTCCATGGTAATACCAATACAAACAGCAACAGCTTGTAAAAAAAAAAAATACAAAGTACTTCACTGCACTTTACTAGAGACAGTAAACTTCAGTGCCGCGTTTCCAAAGTGACGACATGAGTACTACAAAGGAAAACAACTCGTCATTGTGGTATAGTAGTGCAAATATAAATTTGTAAATACTAATCGTTGGTAAAGATAAAGTCAACTTGGCCGCACGCCACAACTGGGATGTCCACAGGCATGGATCGGTGCCCAAGAGCCTCAGAGAGGTCAAGCACCTCAAGAATTCACCTGCCTGGCAAACAGGCTCGAACTTCCACGCTCTGCATTTTAGAGTACAAAAGTCTTACATCCAGCCATTGCGGGTATAAAATCATCAAATTACTATTTTGTATGATGCAGTCTATGGCTCCCGATGCAGGTAGTACTTGATGCTCAACAGTACATGAGGAGAATCGTAAACAGATGTTTGTAGCCGGCGATATCTCTAGCAACCCAAGGGCAAACAGAAGGTGTTTTTACCTGTGTCTCCACCGCGACTGCTTCATTCCTCACACTTGCCACTGCAGATTCCTGTTTCTCCACTGGTTGGACCTTCTTCTCCACTACCTCGGAGACTGAATCCTTGGGCGCAGCCCACGCCGTTGCCACCAAAAGAAGAGCCACGAAGTACCTAAAAATAAAGGATATGCCACAAATACTCGTGTGCTCTGCCTGCACTAAGGTGACACTGATTTGAAACTGAGAATTTTTTAGTGATCGTGCTTGTGGTCGCGTATATATTTGATGTTGAGGATGCACTGCACCCGCCGTGGTTGTAGCTTAATCTCCGCTGCATTTAATGATAAAGTCGCCAGACCGTCTATGGAGTCATAGACGGAAGGCTCTTTAGAACTGCACCCCTTCCCCAACCGTCCTCTTTTCTGAGTTGCCAAGTGTGCCCGGCCCTCGTATTGGACTATGACTAGAAGGGAAATGCCGACGCTGCATCACCGCTTATCAAAGCTTCCTTCCCTTGCAAAAATATCTTTCTCCTATAGGAAAAATAATAACAATAATGGAATGAGACACAAAACCTTTGTAGCGGAACAGCACAGCCTGAGCAGAATACCAGCACACAGGTTTTTGGCCATCCCAAAAGTTGATTTGCAGTTTTATTTTCTGAGACAACCCTTGCCAAAATTTCGCTCCATTAACATTTTATACAGCAGGTTAATTTTCAGGATGAGATATCTTCCTCGGTTATTTCTAACAAACGGAATAGTTTCGGCAAAAGATACGAATTTTTTCGGCTGCGGTTCCTTTCCAAAATGTTTCATTTTTGACTGCATGGTTCGTAGGGATTGCTATTTTTCCAAGAATTGCGCCAATTACGAAACAGTTCTACTCTTTTAATACCAGTAATAGCTGCGACAAAAAGTCAAGATAATTTTTTAGCAGATTGATAAAGAAGCGCTATCGCGGAAGCTTTCCTTCGCTGTATTTAACTAATTTAAGGTTATTTTGTTATTTAGGTAGTTCATAAAATACCACCGAAAAAAGCCGATGGTATCCCAACAACATCATAGTATTGGGCTTATATTGATCATTATTGTTGTTTTGGAACTTATCATTATTATTATTATCGAGGGGATTTCACGACCGAAATTGGATCGGCTTAGCGATGTTGGGCTCTACACTCTGGTGCCGGGTCACATCCCGCGACCTAAGACTAAGAGCATTGCGAATGATGTGCGCTGTTCCGAGTAGAGCGCTCTTCTGGAGAGTTCCTGGGTGGAGATGGCCGCACTTGAGGTCTCGGAGAGCAGTCTTGAGATTCTTGGACATGGCCCCCAGAGCTCCGATGACCACTGGAACGACGTCGACCTNTCCGAGTAGAGCGCTCTTCTGGAGAGTTCCTGGGTGGAGATGGCCGCACTTGAGGTCTCGGAGAGCAGTCTTGAGATTCTTGGACATGGCCCCCAGAGCTCCGATGACCACTGGAACGACGTCGACCTTTATCTGCCACAGCCTCTGTGGCAGATGAAGGTCGACGTCGTTCCAGTGGTCATCGGAGCTCTGGGGGCCATGTCCAGGAATCTCAAGACTGCTCTCCGAGACCTCAAGTGCGGCCATCTCCACCCAGGAACTCTCCAGAAGAGCGCTCTACTTATTATTATTATTATAATTGTTGTTTAATAATTGCTACTACGTATTGTATAACAACCAACTAGAGCACTCTGAGAGCTCATACCTCCGCCATGCGATGCAACGGTAGCAAGAAATTCAAATTGACTCTGAAACCATAATTTTCTTTGTATAAACTCCAAAATCAATCATTTGTGCCTTTTGATGGTAATAACAGCTTGTGTAATTTTCTTGAAAATCCGTTCATAACTTTTTGAGTTATACTGCTAACAAACGTTATGACAAACATGAGTCAAACATACAAACGAACGAACCGATCTGTACCAAAATTTATTCATTTATGTCTTTCAACATTACTAACAACCGCTGTAAATTTCATGAAGATCCATTCATTATTTTTTGAGTTATTGTGCTAAGAAGCATAAAATTAAAAACAGTGACAAACGAACGAACAAACGGATCATTACAAAAATGTGTTCATTTACTTTTTGTTATATACCTAACAGCTCATGGTAATTTCATAAAAATCCAACCATAACTTTCTGAGTTATGGCATTGAGAAAAATGAAGCAGACAAGCAAACAAACAAACGGATGACATATCTTCACCAAAAGTTAATCATCTGTTCCTCCTAAAATTTACAATCCCTGTAAATTTCGTCAAAATCGGATCATAACTTTTTGAGTTATCTTGTGACAGATTAAGAGACAAACAAAAACAAACATGACGAAAACATAACCTCCTTGGCGGAGGTAAATATTGTCGTTTTATTTTCCTATACCTGCATCATAAGTGCAACTTTAAATGCGTATTTCAGTCTATTATACCCTCCGACATCTTTTCATGTAATCCGTTTATTTTTAGGTCTTATAAGAGCAAGTCTTTAAAGAACTTATGTCAAGTAGTTTTAACAGACTTTTTTTATCGTTTATTATAATAAACAGCACCATTAATCAAGCATTTTTGTATTCATGTAAGTACCATGCCGAGCACCACAGTTAGCTACCACACTTACCTCATGTTGGGCCACAGATACTTCTCAGTGCTAGGAACCTGACGAACCAACTGCTGCACTGGCCCGCATATCTCCTTATAAATAGCAGAACATCTCGTCTATCCACCAGTCTGAGGTGATGCAGATACTTTCGCCTTGGGGGGCTAGCGGGACTTCGTCGGTTCCTTCAACCGAACGATGATGTCTAAAAACTGGATAATTCTCCCTATCATAGTCCATGACTATGGGTCGCCCCTGGAGCTATAGCTGTGCTGATGTGTTACTGACACGAGCAGAGCAGGCTGACGCACTTGCAAATGTTACTGGGTTTCAGTGTTTAATATTTCGCCGATCGTACATGTACTCACACACACACTTACACAAAATATAATATAAATCAGATTTTAGTCCCTGCCCACACCAAGAATTACGAAGGAGGATGCATACACCTTCTAAATTTTAGGTATATATATTATTATTATTATTATTATTAAATCACACCAGACTGGCGTCGTAGGAACGGAGAAACTCCATGAGGTTAACACACCCCCACACAACCAGCATAGCGGGTGGAGAAAACAAAAGAATGAATAAAAAGAAGATCCGAAATCACAGAATAGCTCTGTGTACAGATCGTTTAAAGCTGCCAGTACCAGCACCAGCAAAGACAGAGCCATCGAGACCATTCCAAACATCCACACACGATGGAAAAACGAACGGGAATACTGGCCCGTACGGCATCGTAACGGTTCCAAGACAAACTCATGAAGAGCACCAGTCCGCTGAGTATACCTCACCCGAATAAATGGATCCGGAAGAAACTCAGACAGTAGATGACTGGGGCAGTTATAGATTTTATACAGCAAACAGACCCCACCAACTCTGCGACGATGCGCCAGATCACAAGGCACAACACCGCCCAGCATGAACGCACATCGACGAACCACTTTGTCAAGTAAACACAGATGGTAATCGGCAGCAGAACCCCAGACTACAGAGCAGTACTCCAGAAGAGGGAGGACAAAGCAATTAAAGCAGCGACGTGTCAATTCTACCGAGCCAAACGCCCTCCAAGTACGCCTCATAAGACCAATTTTCTGTGAGGCAACCTAACGAATGTGGGGCTCAAACGTCAACTTTGGATCAAAATTGACACCCAAGATTACCAAGTCATCAACCACAGGAAGTGATACACCATCCAGCATGTTTATGAAAATCTAGGGTGCTGCCCTTCTCTTAAACGTGTTTCATTGACAACACTTTCCAGGCGCCTTTCAATGCACTTAGCCGCAAGTGGCTCTGAAAATCCACACAACCAATAGCCATAACACAGCTGACCAGGCAGCTTGTGGTCCAAAACACTACCGTCTTGGACAGAAACACCGAACAGAACCGTTTACTGATTATGGACGCCCTTCTCATCCGAAAACGTCAATCAAGGCTAACTATTAAGCAACTCGATCCTGCAACTTTTTAACCAGGCAAGGACTCCAGCAGCAGCCAGTAACTTTTACTGTGACTATTGTCTCACCCTCACACCGAAAAGAATGCATAAATAAACTTCATTTCTTTTATCTAAGCGCACTCTGCCGCAACTCACGGCGGGAGGTACACAATTGTAGTTTTAACAAATAGCTTTCATTTAGTCCTGATAATGGCAAATGGTGCCGAAACCGGTAGCTGAAAAGTTTTAAACTGTCGTATAGGTGGATTACTAGCTCATTGATGAGACTGAAAAGAATTTTAGTAAACTGGAGAGGTTCAGTAAAAACTTTGTTAATCGTAAATATGGTCATATTTCAATAAAACATGTATATAATGTGTATATTTGTGTTTATATCTCGTAACATAACACTGCAATTTGTTGGTTGGTTGGTTGCTTGGTTGTTGGTTGCTTGCTTCTCTTTCCCCTGTCTCAAGTGTAAATCGGATAAAGAAAACTATGTCTGTCCTCTTGTACTGGCGAACAATATGAAACAATTGAACTTGCTCTGAATGCTTGTTCGCAAATTAATAGTATATGCTAGAACTTAATTGAACAGTTGTAGTCTTCAGAACAAAACCACAAAGAAGATGGAAGAAACGAGGATTTTCGTTAGATTAAATGCATCTCGCTGTAGTGAAGCGAAAGCAGTTGCTGTAGTGGCGGCAACTTTGTGTGTGCAGTAGGTGTTCAAGGGCTGCTAGCCACTGTCTGTCCACTCTGTGGCTTTCTAGGAGTTCATCTATACCGCTTTCATTCGAAACAGAGGAGTCAGCTCAGAAAGTGATGGTCACCATTTTCCGGGATATGAAGGGGATACTGCTGCAAACCGATTTCCTCGAAAATCAGTAACAACACTGGGTGCATATTATCAAAGTGTTTTTAAGAAACTCCGGATATCACTGGCAGAAAAAGATCAGCGGAGCTGCACCGGGATATTTTTCTTTTCATTGCGAAACTACACCAGCTCATTTATCCAGTGTATCAAAAGATGTCTACGAGACTTTGGTTGGGAAACGTTGCACGCCTCACCCTCCGTCATAGCCCTGATGTTGCTCCGTCAAATTGTTTCCCCCAAGCTCGAAGATCACTTGAATCCAACATAGAACAAATTGTTTCAAAATGGTGGCAACGTCACACCATGGACTCCTACAGAGAAGGGTTAACACGGTGAAAACACCGCCTTCTGTAGAAATGCACCGACTTGGACAGAGGATATATTGAGAATTAATATGCATATTTCTGTTAAGTTGATATGCTCGATCAGAAGTAGCAGAAATTTTCGACTCGCCTCGCACCGTTATCTAATTTCCTCTTCAACATTTTCACTTAAGTTTTATACCTCTGATAGGAGCACCAAATGAAGTCTTATTAATCATCACTGCTTATTTGCTGGTAGTCATCAGGTCCGTCGAATTCTTATACCTGTGATTGCAAATTAGCCCAACCAGTAATTAAAATCCAGGGACACCCGCCGGTCCTGATCGAATTGCCATGAACTCCGTTGCTTTGGCATCGCTGAACACCGGTTTCTATCCTAACCTTTTTTTTCATTTCCTTTTTTTCCTGTAAACTTTTAGAAGAAACTCAAATTCCAGATTGCAAAATAGTATAAGTTAGAGAAAACCCGCAACGTTTAGCAAAAGCCGTTGATTGACAAGGTGGTTAGGTGTGTGTCAGACTTTACTGCTTGTTTAATGAATACATAAACAATAAAAAAAATAAGCGAGTGGGATTGCCTAGGATGATATGATAAAAAGAGAAGAGAAAATTCACGAGCCCTTGAAAGCAAACAATAGACTGAAGAAACGTAATTATAGGTGAGCTAATATGATTGAAAAATAAGAGGATTAGAAGATACTTTAGGTGCGTTCGTTAGATTAGTTGAGAAGCGTTAGGGTATTAGACGATATATGCTAGGGCAGACAGACATTGTTGGGTTGGACAGAGTTCGTCAGGGTTACGTGACAATCGTTAACTTAGACGAGCTGCGTTACGTTAGAAGAGCTGCGTTACGTTAGAAGAGCTGCGTTACGTTAGAAGGGCTGCGTTAGGTTTAACTAAGAAAGTTGTAATCGCTTCATATGGGTATGGTACATTTTCGAGAGTGAAGATATCAATCAACCGTGGAATTTCCACGTATCCCGCTACTACCAATATATTCTTGTATGCACGTACTTGTAACCTCAGTACCTGAATTATTTAACATTTCAAGGAAGATTGTCAGGAGAACCTCTTTTTTCAAATTTAATAAGTTTAGCACGTATGTTAGGTGCACCAATGTAAAGGGATAGTTTTCAGCCGCAGCTCGTGTGTGTTATTCAAAGATTTTGGAGGAAGGATAGAAAAACGCAACCAATCGACCTCGTCTGTATAAAACACACTCAGGCAAGTAACGCTACCAAATTATGTTGAGCCTCATATCGCTGAATTAATACTGAGCACAGAGCAAATGCAGACATAATTATCACGCAGCGTTTGATTTTCTCTAATACTTTTTTATCTTTGCTAAAGACCGGCAGTACATGCTACTCAACGAGAATCAACATGCAAAAATAAATGTGTGTGTGAGAGAAATTTTTTCCTTTAATATATCGAACATTTCATAGTCACATATATAGGCAGCACTTGAACACCAAACTTTTCTGAATGTTCTATACTACGTCCGCCATAGAGCTCATGTTTTTGTCAAGCTTGTCTGTGTGTTTGTTTGCTTGTCACCAAGATAACTCAAAAAGTTATGGACGGATCTTTCTGAAATTTACAGGGATTGTTAGGCATGTTAAGAGTAACAAATAATTAACTTTTGGTGAAGATTTGTTCAGCCTTTTGTTTACTTCTTTTTCCGCAGTAGGTACCATAACTCAAAAAGTAATGAACGGATTTTTATGGAATATACGTGACTTGTCAGATAGCTATATAACAAAGAGCAAATGGCAAATTTTTTGTGATGCCCTGTTTGTTTGTCTCCGTGTTTGATTTTATGTTTGCAAGCAGAAAAATAGCTTAAAAAATAATGAACGGATTTTTATATTTACGTGTGTTGTTAGGCATATTACGAGTAGTAAATGATTAAATTTTGGTGGTGATCGGCTGATCTGTTTGTGTGTTTGACTATTGTTTACCAGAATGCTTGTCAGTAATATAACTCGAAAAGTTATGAACGGATCTTTAAGAGAATTGCAGAAGCTGTTTTTACTGCCAGAGAGCACCGGCGCAGATAAAAAAAAAAAGAAATAGTGTCAGAACCAATATGAATTTTTTATCAACGTTGCTTTGGTTGGCGGAGGTATGCGCTTCCAGAGTGCTCTAGTTATCTATTTGGCCAATGAACAGTTGTCAAATTCAATGATGATGCCAATTCTGCTGTAATAAGTTATTGTAAAGCTAAACTTCTAGAGGCTGATGTCGCTCGACTTATATACATTAGTCAGTCTACCACTCGCAAAACCTGTTCATTCTGCTCCCCGTCTTAATGCTGAACAAAATAATCATCCTATTAGCACGAAAGACTTCTCAATCATAAACTTTTCTACCCCACTCGAACTCACCACACTGGAATCTCTCTATATCCATAGTGCAAAACCTAGCCTCAACATTATGACCTCGGCTGTACCTCTACACACGGTTCATGCCTGACCTATTGTCCTCTGACTGTACAGATATTGACATCGGGACCCTCCATGCTCGCTCCATTCAGTTGCATTTTAAACCTCCCCCTAACAACATCTCAGCTCCCCACATATTGAAAATAAAAAGAATTCTGTTTTAATTTGATAGGTTACCTGAGATATCTTATACTTCTGAAGATGGGAGGCATTCCCGAAACGTTAAGTTGTATACGATAAGTCGACTTAATATTTAGAGTCAGTCTTATGATATGCGACTTGCGAAAGAAGTGATTGAACTTATTAGGTTTATCACTGTATTACAGTGTTATACTAGTGCCACTTATTGAAATGATTCATCAATATTTTTTTGAACTTGGATTGGTTGTAGAGACGTTCTTTCCTGAGGACGCGTACCTTCCTCCGCCAAGCAACGCACGCTTGACAAAAAAAGTCACATTTGTCCTGAAACGAGGATTCACTTTTCATCATTTAACCACAGTTTCGTCATTTGTGCCGCTTGACATCTCCAACAGTTCTTGTAATTTTTTGAAGATTCGTCTGTAAATATTTCAGTTATGCTTTGACAAACATTAAGACAAACAAATAGTCAAACACACAAACTGAGCAACGGATCGTCACAATTTGGTCAGTTGCGCCTTTTACCATTTCCAACAATTTCTCTAACTTTCATGAATATCCGTTATAACTTTTTGACTTATGTTGCCAAGAAATAATCGGCAAACAAACGGTTGAACTGATCTTCGCCAAACGTTAAGTCAACTGCTTCTCCTATTATACCTAACAGTATGTGAAAATTTCTTGAAGATCTGTCTATAACTTTTTGAGTTATTTTAATGACAGGCAAAGAGGCCGACAAATTCTGACAAAAACATAGCCTCCTTGGCGGAGGTTATAAACTACATATAAATGGAACGCTTAATTTAGTAGGAAAGCAGTAAAACTCCCGTCTTGATATCAATGCCTTTGTGCTAGCAGCTACTACTCATTTACTACGCTGCTAAGCTAAACGTTGTCTCCAACTGTAGCAATATTCCACCGTTATACATGCTATCCCTATCATTTAACCGCAATTGTGATAAATTACATATAATTTCAAATTGATCTGTAACCCGGTAGTTCGTTTTTAGCACATACCTAGCTTCACTAAATTTATTAGGCATCTATCTAGAGAAGTTGTAGGTTCATTGGAGGCACGCCGCTCCAAAATCCTATTGAGGCTTTATGAGGTGTTTTGTGCTTTCTGAACCTGGACAGGCAAGTCATTTTGATGGCTAAAAATTGTTTCGAAAGTATGTAATAAGACAATCCACTATTGTCAAAGGAATCATTTTAATAGCTCTAAGATCCGTTCTAAAAAGCTGAAACCCTAATTTACGAAGAGTGCTGAACTGGACCGGATAGACAGAACGGGTTCCGTCATCCCGTATGAAATGCCAGTTTTTGCATGCGGTGCAAAATATTACGATCGGACGAGTCCAAAAATCGCTTGGCTGGTAATAACATAGGTGGCATTGTCTGGCATGCCTCAGTCTGGTTCAGCCAAACCCAGCCAACTTGACTTGTCCGAAACTTTAGGCAAGAGCGTTGACTAAGCCAATTGTGAATCGTGTGGAGCTTGTTACAAGCAGCTCTGCTATGTTTCAGACGACTGACAGCACCATTATATGGAACATAACAGAGTGTTTGGAACGCTCCCAAGCAATCGATTAGTGTGTAACGCCTCAAACTGGATCCAACGAATGCATCGAAGTCCTTGTACCTGTCTCAGGTTTTAGACAAGTCAATGCTGAACTGAATTTTCCCCCATCAGTCGATGACACCTTGTCACTCAACGTTTTTCATATTATGCTCTTACTTTTTCTCGATTTAAAAATAAAGCTGAAAACATTGTTTGCAAACGTTTTGGATTATGTCAAATCTGCCACGAGTGCACTGGAACACAGAAAGCGCAGTATTATTTCATACAGTGCTGTAAGCTACTAAGTACAATAGTCTTTCTGTATTCCAGTACCCTGATGATGGATTAGATGTAATCCGAATCGTCTATAAAGATGTTTTCAGTTACAGTAGTACGTCATTGATTTTACTTTTTAAAATTCCTAAGTAATTAACCTTTATCTGCTCTTCCATGTAGTTTATTTATTTGCGTGATAATGAAAAAATACTAATAATGTTTTTGCTAACAACTCAATCACTATTATGGCGAACCTGGTCTTAATAAAACCTGTAAAACAGAAGGACTTTTGCCTACTTTTACAATTATATAAAATTATGGACTAAAAACATAGAGCGAAGATATATTTCAAGACTGCGGCTTCTTTCTTACGCACTTCGGGTGAAAAATTTCCAAGATTTCACCCACAGAGTCTGTTATCGTAATGACAAGGTAGGAAGGATTGAGTGAGTGAAAGCAGTGACCATCGGGCACCCAATAAATAACTTGAGAAGTTAAATCTTATAAATTGAATGTTTTCTCTGTCTGTGAATGCAACGTTTATTTTCTCTTTGCAATACTTTCTGTTCAAAGATTCATTTGATGATCTCCCCCAATCGGCCATTGCTACTTAAATCCTGGTTTAAATTTCCGTAGACTCTTAACATGCATGTTCCGTTGACACCGAAGAATTTCGAACAAATATTTCAAGCGTTTTGGCAGAAAAACTTTGCCACTGCCACAAACACTACAGACGACATAAACTCTTCCATTAATATTTATTCCTGAAGCGTATTTCACTTCGAATATTATTACGTAACCCTCTATCATTTTCACATGTAGCCTGTCACTGTTAATCTAGTTTAGCTTTCATGTTACATATATGCATTAATTTACCCAAGATTGGAGTAGTCGACGTATTTACACACTCTACAGTAGAATAGTCAAATATGGGGCTGGTCTGCCTTCAATTGTACCTGCTACCTTTTTTTTATTACCAGACTATGTGGTTAGATAATTAGGAGGGGTTCATAAACTGGCGCTCAGGCATAGGCAGGCCTTCCTCGTTATTGGACTTTTGTTGTTGTTATTGTTGTTATTGAGGCCTTAATTGAATTCAAGTATATTATTATTATTATTTTGGCCCCTAATCGAAAACTTAACTCTGCCAATTATTGACTAAGTACGATAATGTTTGGGGTAGTATCAAAAAGTATACAAACTGCGTGTTGGAGGTGTTACTTGGTATATCATGAGTTCTTTGCCAAAATATTTATCGGGTTTATAAAAAATTTGTCTGAATCTGCAAAAACTAGGACTGATCGAGTTTGTCAATAATTTGCCTGAGTTTGGGAAAAGTTTACTTGAATATGTCAGTAGTTGGCTTGAGTATGTCAAAAGTTTGAGTGAATATGTCAATAGTTTGATGAGTACAGTATGTTAACAGTTTGAATGATTGTGTTAATAGTTGGAATGAGCATTTTAATAGTTTCAATTTGTTAATAAGTTCATTAAAGTTTGAATGAAAATGTAAAAAGTTTGAATGAAAATGTAAAACGTTTGCGTGAACATGTCAAAAGTTTACCAGAGCATGGCAAGGGGTTTGCTGAGTATAGCAAAAGTTTGACTAAATATGTAAGAAATTAGAGACTGTGCCACGCGTTCGACTGAGAACGGCGAAAACAAAATTTCCCATTATTCAAATGATTATCATAAAAAACAGAATATCTGATTTCAATTATGCTTTACTGTTTCCAGATTCATACCGAATTCTGGATTTATACCCAACTATGCATTATCAGTATAGTAAGGCGTGGAAAAAATGTCATAAAAGTCTGGTATTCCATATAGTGCTTTGTAAAAACATGTGTATGTTAAAAAACTGGACATCAAACTGGAGCCATAATATAAATATTGATTTCATTCAAGCAACATACTTCAGATCTTCTGCAAATCAATAACGACTTATTTCTTGGGTGTCGAAATTGCATAAGAGAAGAAAGTAAGTATCAAACTGTAGCCCGAAGCTAACAATTTTTGTAGTAAATTCTATACGTTCTACTCGCCTCGAATTGATGATTGAATTATTCCATACTATTTTTATTAGGCAAATAGCTCCAGAATAATTTTATTTTCTTTCTTTTTCCCAAAAACCATTGAGTTTCCACAACCAGTTCAGCATTGTAGGTCATTGAGACCTGATTTGTTAGTTTTCTTTTCTTACGTTTTATTTTGCCACCTTGCGTTTCTGGGGCGGTCCAGTTTTTAGTCAAGCTCTTTGGAAGCTGAACCTGGGGCACCTACCAGTTGGGGCACAACACGGTGGCCAAGTCTCCGGTTTCATAAATGAGACGGAGTCTTCTGACAGCCGTACATTTATACTGGAGTCCTCTTAGCTTCGACTGTGTTATACTGTAGTTCTAAGCCTGTTGCCAAATATTTCAAAGAAGTGATTAGCGAAAACGAAGTTTCAGCTAAAAACTTAGTATGAATCGTTCCCAAAAATATATTCATTGTTTATCCCGTATTTTTTCAACCTTCTAGTAAATAATTTTTCTTTTTTCATTGCACTCAGTACTTTTCTACGCTGTACCCAGGCTATTTTCCCCTTGTATACCTACTGTGCTTACAATAAATGTATCTTACGCATCCGATCTTAGTGACCGTGTACCCAAAATATTATTACCTTGTTGGGTATCTTTTTACAACACTGTTTTGGCATTGCAACCAGCTTTTTCTTGATTTCTATGTTTGCGCTTTGCAATCCTTACTTTGCAATTTTTATTCTGCAAAGTATATATTATATAAGATGCTAGTTAATGGACTTAGCACACTCACTCCCACAAAGAATACGAACCCCTAGGTTTCGGCTCTCAGGTATTCATTTCTGTGGTGGAAAGAATTGTCGAGCATTAGTGATCACATCAACAGGCTTCCAAACTGAAATTCCATGTGAATTTTTTTCCAGTGCAGTGTGTACATTTCAGAGCTTAATTCTTTAAATCCGTCGACTGAATTACTATTGATGAAATATTAGAGTCAATTGGTGACGAAAATTATTAAAAATTAGGGCGATAGTCCCCATCAAAATTTCAGCTTTAGAAAATGAGGTGAGTCTGCTTGACTTTGTGCTTACTTTTATGATTCCTAGTAGTTGTAATAGTTATTGTTTTGGTACGTTTGTATGTTTAAGTTTAAGTCAGTCGCTATGTCACTGTAACAGTTATATATCTAGATTAGTTTTCAATTTAGCTATATGTAGTTTTCTTAGATCACATTTCTTCTGAATCCGTAATTACTTTATGCTAGAAAGTAGGTAATTTATTTTGACCACTTTTCAACTATAGATGTAATTAATTTGAATCATTTTTCCAGTAAATATGTAATTAATTTCTTCCCCTTTTCCAGTAAATATATATTTAATTCAGACATTTCTTCATTAACTACACTTAAACTACATTCCTTTAAATGCATAATTTGCAAAATGTTCAAAGCTTTTCGTTACAATTTTTTACCCACATTTAATAAGTATATCGAAATATACTAATCAAACCAATTTAAACATATCGTTTAATTATGAGTCTTTCCGGATATCTGTAATTTATTACCTCCGCCAAGGAGATTATGTTTTCGTCGTGTTTGTCTGTCTGTTACCAAGATAACTTAAAAAGTTTTGAACCGATTTGGATGAAATTTACAGGGATTGTTAGGTATGTTAAGAGGAATAGATGATTAACTTTTGTTGAAGATATGTTCATCCGTTTGTTTGTTTGTTTGTTTGTTCGCTTGTCGGCCTCATTTTTCTCAATGCCATAACTAAAAAAGTTATGGATGAATTTTGATGAAATTAACATGACCTGCTAGGTATATAACAAAGATTAAATGACCAAATTTTGGTAATGATCTGTTTGTTCATTTTTTCGTCACTGTTATTAATTTTGTGCTTGTTATCACAATATCTTAAAAATAATGAATGGATTCTTATGAAATTCATATGGGTTGTTAGTAATTTTGAAAGACATAAATGATTGAATTTTGATGTTATCTCAAGGTCGAGAGCAGCACTACCTGCTTTTATACCTATGACTCTTGATGGTGTTGTCGTTGATGAGGTTCATAGTATGCAGGTCTTGGGAGTTACTATTGATGGGAAGTTGTCGTTTGAGCCCCACATTCGAAATGTAGCTGCCTCCGCATCTCAGAGGCTGGG
>LQNS02276866.1:16582078-16597637 GCA_001587735.2 Parhyale hawaiensis
CTCTTTCGGTGTCATATGCTGTCGTTTACTGTTTCGAGCGTTGGGTGGCGTGGGGACCTTGTGTTTTTTGGCCCTTGCCTTTTACTCTCGCGGCTCTTCGCTTGTTTTGAATAATGCAGATCGGTTCGTTCGTTTGTATGTTTGACTTATGATTGTCAGAACGTTTGTTAGCAGTATAACTCAAAAAGTTATGAACGGATCTTCAAGAAAATTGCACAAGCTGTTATTACTTTCAAAAGGCACAAATGCTTAGATTTTGGAGTTTATACAAACAAAATTATGGTTTCAGAGCCAACTTGAATTTTTTACTACCGTTGCCTCGCTTGGCGGAGGAATGCACTCTCAGAGTGCTCTAGCTCAATATGTCTTCCGTCGGCACGATAATCTGCTGCAAACGCATTATTGGAGAACGCTTAGCAAGAGTCACGAATGACAGCTTGTGAAACTGTTTCCCATTCATTCAAGAGTTTTGCCTTCAAGGCTTCCACATTTTTGCGATGGAAAGATGAGATCTTGCTCTCCAATATGGACAAAATGCTGAAATGAAGGGGAGGAGGTCTGGAGATAAAGGAGGCCATTTTTTTCTTGGAAATGAACCCTGGCACTTTTCTTGCCAAACACTCTTGAGTCATCTTTTGCTCCCTGCGCGGTCGCAGAGAGATGTTTAGCATATATTTAAACTTCTAAAACAGCAAAATTGCGAATATTAAGTAAAAGTGTCCATAAGTAAAAAGGTTATAACGATAATTCTTGAAGGTCCGTAAACCACTTTTCTCGTTAATACCCAAGTCCAATTTTTCAGTAAATATCTAACGGGTGTGTAGCACTTTTCCGTTAGTAAACAATTTTTACAATTTCCCAGCTAATCTATACCACTTTCCTTCAAGTAGATGAATAACTTAACTATTTTTTCAGACCAATACTGACGCACTACGCGGTCGTGGCTGCGCTGTTGTGCGTAGCTGGCAAGACCATGGCCGCGAGTCCCCTCCCAGCCAGCAGCGCCATCCCGGGGGTTGTGGAGGTGCCCGTGTCCATCGACTCTGCTGAAATCCCTGTTCGTGTCGAGGTAATAATTGCCAGTTCGATTCGCCGATTTGGTCTAGATGCTAATCTAATTCTAACTTCTGCTTGTTTATACTTTAATCCTGAGAGACCGATCCAGCTCTATGCAATCGCGCTTTCATCGTTAATCGTAATCCCTATGCTATGGGGCCTAGCCATTAGCTAGGCCTTTGGGACGTCTCTCTTTCGTGCCCACTTTGCTTCTTTCCGGATTTCATACTCCTACTTGCTCATGCTTTATTCTGTTCTTCCTCTTCTTTCCCAACTTGCTGTTCCCATACGCGTTGATCCTGTGTGCTGGTACACCTCCGTACATGGGTTCCCCCGCTTCTCTTGACATACTATATGTCCCTTGCTCTTTCCTCTGTGATATCATTCTTCTCGGAAACAGAGGCTGAAACTTCCTAACTATAACCAACTTGATCGTAAATAGTTAGAGATAGCGATGGACTGAATCTGGCGCAGCAAGATAATTTTAATGCAACTCTATGTTACACAGCAGTATATAACTCTGATAAAATACAAATCAGTGTTAGTCGGTATTCTTAAACTACTCCATTAACTGTGGTATAACACTACTCTCTGTAAGCAAAGTTATATTATAATATAACTCCAAGTTGTTCAGTATTCTAAGACGACTCCATGTTCCAAAGTGTTGTAAAACACTGATGTATCAAACTCCATGCTATAGTAACATACAGTGGTATAAAATACTGCTATAACACAACTGCACATATCTTCTCTATGTCTCAGCAAGTGCAGTTGGTGGGCACCCAGGAGTCTCTGGAGAACATTGCGGCAGATTTCGACGAATTACACGGGGCGGGAGCCTTGCCTGTGGCCGTGCCAGACCACACGGATATCACTGATGCCAAGTACACGGGCTCTGTCAACATCCTGGGGGTTGATGTCCCCATCATTATCCTCGCTAAGGTCGCTCTGGCCCTCATCTTGGTAAGCATCAACTTAGAGTTACTTGATTGACCCTCATTTTGGTGACACCTGGCGTATTTAGTACTCAATTTACTTCACATCCTTGCCCATGTAGTAGTCGCTCTAAGCTTTGTGATTGTCAATGTATTTAATAATTGATCTGTTGATCGTCCTCATATACGTTGCTCTGGCCCTCAGTTTGGCGACTATACACCTGTTTCACAGTATGCTATAACGGAATGAGCTCAGTGATTGAACTCTAAGTTATCTTTAGGTCACAGCATTAGTTTTTCATTACCTACACGATGTAACAATTTTTTATAAAAGTTTTTTATTTATTATAATTTTTTTTACTGTTTGTTTGTTAAATTCCAGTGTTGAAGCCAAAAATACAGTTAATTTTTCTCTATCATCTACCGTTATGAAAAAGTATCATCTTTCATGTTATTATATGTTCAACTTTGTTATGATATACCACTTCTTAACGCACATCTAAGTTTCTCTTCCAGATCAAATACTAATGGTAGAGATTCTCAGATAGCCTCTAGCTTCAAACTAATTCGTGTTGCCCACACGAGGATTGGAAAAATAGCTTGTAAATGACTTAAATTTCGGAGAGACCTATCATTTTTTTTAGTTTCCAATGCTCTCCGAGACGAAGATCAAGGGTAATCTACGTATGTGGTGGATCCAATGTATATGCAGTGTTGGAGTCTGAGACACTTGAAAGAGAGATGATAAAGGCTGAAAAAAGAGGTGTTGTTTGCATTGTATTTCGTGATGCAGCTCGTGAATTTCTAAGAAATGCCAAGGATGTTCGTTGCAAATTACTGCAAGCAAAGTAGATTGAGGATATCGGAAAGTGGGTGGTTGTATGCCCGTGAAGGTTCATTTTTCCACTCCGACGTAGATTCCTTACCCGAAAACTTGGGTGAAGTTGATGAGGAGCTAGTATGGCCAGGATTAAGTTCAGTATAGGACACTGCAGCAGTGGAAAGAAAATATCAAGCATGATGGGATGATGCAATGATCGGAAATTATATATAGTCTATAATCAGTTAGAGGAAAATCTCAGCAATAAAAGCACTTCTTTTCTGAGGAAGAAAAAAAGAATTTTAAAAACTTTCCAGTACAGAATTGCATATTTGTTTTGTTCTTCCTAGCATCACCTTGTTGTCTTCTTTGTTTTAAATCTAACTATGATCGTTCTTCTAAAATGCCTTTCACAATTAAAAAAAAAGTTATTGTAGAGCTTGCTCCATTGTTATATGAAACTAAGAAGAACCAACATAATTCCGTAGAGGCATGCCGTGTAAAACAAGAACTATTATTTTATGGAATAAAGAGAATACTATTTATGCCACGCCAAAAGGTATGTGAATTTTTGAATTCACTGGTATAAAATACATATAAGAAAAACAATCAATACAAATACATAAATAAAATTTGTGTTACATGGTGTTATCAAAAGTAACGCGTAATTTTTTCTTTGAAAATCATTACTGTATTTTCAAGAGCCACTTTAATAGGCTTCACATTTTTTTTATTTATAAGTAAATGCGTTCTTAACTTATTATGATCAACATGAGTTTTTCGGCGAGAATGAGAACAAAACGCTCACGAGAATTGCGTTTCAATGGCAAAAAGAGTTGCGCATACTATGCCGTGATCTTTCCTTGCCTGTTTCCTTGTTTTCCTCTGTTTGGGAAAACAGATATTTTGAACTTCCCGTAAAATGTCTTTAGCTATCGTACGTCTGCTAGTGCTTGTAAACTCGATAACTAATTAACCATCAATTTCTAGCATAAACATCATTGTTTTCATATGTCTTCTAAGATGGCAGTTGAGACTCATAAGGTTAGGATGTATTGCATCTAAATACAGTATACGCATATTTTCAATCGTTCAAACGAAAACAGGTTCATTACAATGCACAATGTTCAACAGATACATTTTGCCGGTTCACACGACTGCCAAATGAACGTGTGCTCTCAGTCACGTGTCCGAATGTTTTGCGCGTCGTGGAAACACAACGGTAGGAATGCCGGCCAAAGCATGAGCTAAAAATGTTAGCCTTCAACTCATTTGCTCTACAAATTTCGGATAGCTGATCATAGCTCTTCAAATTTAGAGTGAATTTCAACTCAGAAAGCTGTGCGTTAATCTGTTGTTTGAAAGGACACTACAATACAATATCTCAGCTATCTGTTGGAAAACGTTCATATGCTTGTCTTATGACTGATGTGTTATTCATTGCCAAACACTAAGAGCACAAATTGGGCGACGTGTTTTTGCTTTCGAGGCTTAGCTTGTCTAAAACTCCTGTCCGAAGCTCTGGCTTTGCCAAGGTGAGTCATTTTGCAAGCGTTGGAAACAACGCGATTTCGTTGATCCTTCTGAAATTCCATATTACGGAGCAGGATTTAGATTTTATAAGTCTTGAAATAAACCAACTAAAGCTACGCGGGGTTGAAGCCAGTTTACTTGTCTGCAGTTTCGAGCATGTTAATCCTCGAGTGCTTAATTTAAGTGCACTATCGAGCACACCCAAACACTATCGAAGGGCTAATTGTCGATCTATCAGCTACTTTCCTACTGAGTCTTGTTCGGCGAAGGTAATGTGCAGACAAAAATCCGAGTAAGCTCTGCTTGACCAAAGCAATGTCATGCGTGTCGTCAGAGGCAATCAAAGGAGTGGTAAAGGAAACATGTCGAAGCGCAGTTGGCTGTGACGGGCTATGACGTCAAACTGGATCTTATTTTGGTCACGTGGAAGCACGCTGGTTACTTTCACCAGGGTAATTTGAGGCCATAACAAAATTCCTCTTCGTGAGATCAGGTGATGACTGACCCGCCGAAAGTAATTGTTTACTTTTCAGCTGTAATGGACAGGTAATGAGTGGCCCCGCGATGGTAATTTAAGGTCATTATTTACTTCTTGATGGTAATGGGCAGGTGATGAGTGGATCGGGCAACAACATACTCATGTTGCTGCAGCAGATCTTCAGCGGAGAGGTCCCCTTCACCGTCGGGAGCCGAGAGGCGGAGGTGGAGCTCCTCATGAACAGCTTGGCGGGGACAGCCGTGGCGCTCTTCGACGGAGACGTCTCTGGAGAGATGAACTTTGTTCAAGCTCGACTTCCTGACGGTTGGTTTGTTCGTTCAAAGGCGATTTCCTGAGGGATAGTTTGTTCCTGCAAGGACAACTTCCTGAGGGTTAGTTTGTTCCTGCAAGGACAACTTCCTGAGGGATAGTTTGTTCCTGCAAGGACAACTTCCTGAGGGATAGTTTGTTCCTGCAAGGACAACTTCCTGAGGGATAGTTTGTTCCTGCAAGGACAACTTCCTGATGGTTAGTTTGTTCTTGCAAGGACAACTTCCTGAGGGATAGTTTGTTCCTGCAAGGACAACGTCCTGAGGGATAGTTTGTTCCTGCAAGGACAACTTCCTGAGGGATAGTTTGTTCCTGCATGGACAACTTCCTGAGGGATAGTTTGTTCCTGCAATGGCGACTTCCTAAGAGTTAGTTTGTTCATTCAAGGGCGATTTCCTGAGGGTTAGTTTTTTCATTCAATGGCGATTTCCTTAGGGTTATTTTTTCGTTCAAGGGCGATTTCCTGAGGGTTAGTTTTTTCATTCAAGGGCGATTTCCTTAGGGTTATTTTTTCGTTCAAGGGCGATTTCCAGAGGGTTAGTTTTTTCATTCAAGGGCGATTTCCTGAGGGTTAGTGTTTTCATTCAAGGGTGATTTCCTGAGGGTTAGTTTGTTCATTCTAGGGCGACTTCCTAACGGTTTGTTTGTTCATTCAAGCGCGACTTCCTGAGGGTTAGTTTCTTCATTGAAGCCCGACTTCCTGGGGGTTAGTTTGTTCATTCAAGGGCGACTTCCTGAGGGTTAGTTTTTTCATTCAAGGGCGATTTCCTTAGGGATAGTTCCTTCATTCAAGGGCGATTTCCTGAGGGTTTGTTTTTAATTCAAGGGAGATTTCCTGACGGTTAGTTTGTTCATTCAGGGGCGACTTCCCAACGGTTTGTTTGTTCATTCAAGCGTGACTTCCTAAGGGTAAGTTTGTTCTTTCAAATGGGACTTCCTGTGGGTTAGTTTGCGTATCAAGCGCAACTTCCTGAGGGTTAGTTTCTTCATTGAAGCCCGACTTCCTGAGGGTTAGTTTGTTCATTCAAGGACGACTTCCTGAGGGTTAGTTTGTTCATTCAAGGGTGATTTCCTGAGGGTTAGTTTGTTCCTGCAAGCGCAACTTCCTGAGGGTTAGTTTGTTCCTGCAAGGGCGACTTCCTGAGGGTTAGTTTTTTCATTCAAGGGCGATATCCTGAGGGTTAGTTTCTTCATTCAAGGGCCACTTCCTAACGGTTATGTTCCGTCGGTTGACGTCAGCCGAAAGTTATGAGTTATGCTGTATTGAAGTATTATTATTAGAGTTTAACCTCAAAGACTCGTGTCCTTGAGGTCATGTTGTGCTGTGTGGGTTCTCTATTTTAGCTTACAGTATTTGCATTTGTAATACCCCCTGGTGATCAATCCAGCCCAGCTCCCCTCTTGTGCTATGCATACTAGGGTGCCAACTTTCGACTTCCAAGTATGCACTCTTGATAAAACTGCATGAAACTGGAAGGACGGTTGTATATAAAAAAAAACCACTAGTATTCCTGCATCGATTCATTTAGTATTCTGTATTGCTTCAGCTTCCCAGTAATACTTCCAGAGCATTCACAACTTTTTTTTCATCTTTTCCTACAATTTCAGTGTGCTCGAAATACTTTTGCTCTGATAACGTACCCCTGCAACGTTTACATTTGTATTAATGTAACTTTATGCTTGAATTAAAAGGATACACAGTGATGGGTACACTGGCTGAAGCCAACTTTTCTATGAGTTCTACAGTATATTTTTTAGTTTTTAGTTTAGTCCCCTCTGCCACAAAGGAATATCTGTAAATTTCCATAATTCTAAAGAGGGCGATATCGACTCAAACGGCAAAATTTAATAGTTCAGTTTTTTAAGCAAAGCATATCCGAGACTTTGGACAAGAGCGCTGGTTTCGCTACTTTTAATCGTGTTGCATTACGCTGGAAACGAAAGAAAAGTCCATTTTTGTGAAATAAGTTTCATAAATTGGGTATCGGAAGGGTAGTCAATATGGAACGCAGCTGAAAATAGCGAAACCAACGCTTCTATTTAAATATCCGGACAAATTTACCTTATTCATGCTAACCTATTATTTTGTTACAAGTGTTCTTTGTCTTATCGTATTCCTACGGGGAAAATAAACCCTTGTAGCGAGGTAGGGCAGCCTGGTGCTAGTAGGGTTAAGACTAATTAGGATAACTCAGCTCGATTTTATCGTGCCCGTTGACAATGCCTTTACTTTCCCATATGCGCAGGCGAAGTGAGTGCAACCGTCATAACAGCCGACCTGAAGGGACTGCCGGCTGGGAAGTACCAGCTGGAAGTACACCAGAGTGGCAACATCGCAGACTCCTGCAGTAACACCGGATCTCTTTACAACTCGCCTGAGGTAACTAGTTTTACAAAGTAGTGAAGGGTGTACTTAACTAATGATTAAATAAATCAATAAATAATTACAACTTGAAAAATCTCATCTGGATGCAGGGCTTATCTTATCAGGTTATAGGTTACAACACCTTGAAGTGCTCTCTTTCCTTAATACTAACATAGGGAGAATATTAAGAGTTGGCGTAGAGGATTAATATTGTCGACAACGTTGGCATATTTCATTGAAGACGATGTATTGACAAGCGATAGGGTCTGCAAAATTAACTTTCAAGCCTGCCCTCAGGGGCATACTGTGGCCCTTTCCCCGCCACAATATGTTTGGGCATCACGCACCCTAGGGTCCCGAGTGCCTTCTCCTCAGGGGTTGTTGCAACTTGCCGCAGTTCCTGCTGACGAGGTTAGTTTTGTAAAGTTAGGTAGGCTCTCAATACTTCCCCTTCTATTTCGGGAGGTGGGCTGCCGATCGAGGTGGCTGACCTATTCCTGCTAGGCTTCTGCCTTCTTCTATTTCGTTTCCATCCCCTGTGCGGCGTAGCTGAGCGAAAGCGTTCAGCCGCGCCCGGGGGTTGGAGATGCTCAACTTGCGCCTTTTTCCTGTCAGGAGCGCACTGACCACTCGGAGACCTACCGGCGCAGAAAAGCCGAGATAAAAATCAACCAATTTAAAACGTGCCCTAGTCGGCGCACGAGCCTGTAGTTAAACACATGAATAGTTCGGCGCGATATAGGCAGTGTGCCACTGAAGCGCTAGTAAAAACTTCTTCTACTACTACTTAAGACGCCGTAACAGCCAAAATGGGCTGCTGTGTATGTGTACGTAACCTGTTGTAAGCGGGCAAGCGTCCTTATGTATGTGTGTATGTAGAGCGGACAGACCCACTGGGTTACTTGCACTTTATTTACCCGGCAAATTCAAGTAAGAGTGGTGGTCAACTAGCTTGTGCTACATACTCGATCCACTTAAAGTTAGAAATTGTCCACTAGGGAATTCTCCTCTTCACATAGCCTTGAAATTTTTCAAAAAGATGCGCGACTTAAGCACAGCTATTCATTTGTTCACTTTCTTAACCCTTTATCTTTGTGTCCTGACACCGCGTTGGTCGATGTCGCTTTATACGAGGGAGTTCTCCACTTTTTGTATTGTTTGCCCCATATTCAAAAGCTTTAAACCTAACTTACGCAAGTGACCTCTAGTGCGAGCAGCCTGATTTATACATCGTTTATGGTACAAAAAATATCTAACAACACGATTGTTTCCAAGAATGTGACTATATTACTATGCAACACGGCTCTCCGGGCGTGGCGACCCACCTGTTAGAATGACCTGCTGTATTCAATGGAAGTCAATTTCATTGCAATTCCTAGCTGTTGCCAGCTTTCGTAAACTTGTTTTCTATGTTATGAATTTCCTAACGCATCGGTGGTTCAGTGGTAGAATTCTCGCCTGCCACGCGGGAGGCCCGGGTTCGATTCCCGGCCGATGCAACTTTTTTGGGAATGGGCCTCTTGGTTCGTCTACTGCCGCCTTTCCAATCTAGTAGGCTGTGCGCTGAGTGTGATCTGGTGGAGCTGTCCCATAGACGAGGGATAGCCAGCCTCTGTATATGTTTTATATAAAGTGCAGGGCTTGCTCTAAAGTGTAGTTGTACCTCTTTTGTGCGGTTGTAATTTCGATTTGAACAGTTGCAAATAGAGTTTTGTGCAGTTGTAAATTTATGACCTTTGTAGGTTTTAAGCCAAACTATATTTCGTTTACTCCAAAGGGCGATGTTCCAACTTGAATCTCCCTCCCCATATACTGGATAGGCCATATTAATAAAATTGTATTGACAATTGTGAAAACATCACTTTAGCACTCATAAAGCTAGTAGATCAGCGCATGAGCTTTCTATACATCTTTTGTTGAAATTGCTTATCTCAGATGCTTAGAATATATCACAGGCCATCTCAAAACCCTTGACTTCAGAGGCGTTGCTCAAGAGCCAATGGGTGCAGCATCTAGGGGCGTCAAACAGAGGCTGGATTACATATATCCTAATACTAACGAAAAACTAAAAATGGAAATTTGCGATCAAATAATGAAATTAGCAGGGCTGAGCATTGCGCCTTATAGGTACTGCGTCTCTTTTCCAGTGCGCTTCGGGCGCTCTATAGCTTTTTTGAGAGGCAGAATTTCTGATAAGGTGCACCAAGGAGATGCACATTAATATTCGCACACGGTTTTACCACTGGTTGGGCTTTTTCGTAAAGTCTTGGGATTTTTTGTTTACTAGGTATATAATATTACACATGGTAATAAGTATATTTTCTCGCCCAGTTAAGGGGACCGAACACCCAAAAAGACTTCAAGTTATTAAAATACTGTTTTCCCCTAAACAGTAGCTATACACCCAGCCAACGTAACCCTAAGTGGATAAAACAGGGGCTGGGGTGGGAGGAGAGTTTTTTTTGTCACACTTCATTTTTTTACTTTAATTTTTTTTTATTATTCATTCGATCGTCACGAAACTTGGCAGAAATATGTAAAATCGGAAGAAAATGGGGGTTTGACTCATGTACTTTTTTCCATTTTTGCCATAAAAAAAACTAGTTATACAAAGAAAATGGAAAACCGTTTTCTTTGAATAACTCGTTTTCTATGGCAAAAATGTAAAAAAGAACAGGAGTCCAACCCACATTCTTCTCCGATTGCACATATCTGTACCAAGTTTCATCCAAATTGTAACGAAAATAAAAAACTAAAATTTGAACCAATTGGCGGGAAATTTCACAAGGTGAAATTCTAGATAGCGACTACATACAAAATTCATTTATGTCCCGATTTGGATGAAATTTGTACATGTATGTAAAATCGATAAAGAATGTGGGTTCGACTCCTGTACTTTTTTTCCCATTTTCGTTATAGAAAACGAGTTATTCAAAGAAAACGGAAACTCTGGCTCCAACGAGATTCCTAAAAAGTTCATTTATCCGACTTCAAAAGTATCTTCTCCAACAATTTTGAAGCTAGAGAGCTGCGGTTTGTTGCAGAGTATTCCTTATTTAGGTCTCCTTTATTTGAATGAACAACATTTTTCAATTTCGATTTATTTTATGAGATAATTTCTTTTTTTTTTAAAGTTTAACAAAATTGGCAAAAAACAAAAATATCTCAAAAATAAATCGAAATTGAAAACTGTTGTTCTTTCAAATAAACGAGATACAAATAAGGAATACAATGCAAAAAACCGCAGCTCTGTATCATCAAAATTGTGAGGAAAAAATCGTTTTCAATGCGTCATGCGAAAAAAAATTATACGAGCAAAAAGTGTTTCTTTTGGCGTGTTACACTGTGTTAAAGTTTGGGAAAGATCGCTCCACAAATACAAAAGTTTTTTTCACGAGGTGGTCGGTCCCCTTAAACAGTGTTTTCAGTAGGCGCATTAATATTGACAGGCTTATATAAAAATTTATAGAGAAACAACACAAATGTATCGGCGCTGGCGCAGTAACGCGCGTAATGGGTTTGCAAAATATTAGAGCACTTTCGCGGCTTGATTGCAACCGTGTGCGTCTATTCCAAAGAGCATCTGCCCGCAACACGAACCACACTAGGCTCGGGCTTCCCAGTTAGGGTGCGGTCAAGTTGAATTGACGTTTTACCAGGTTGGGTGCCTGCGTTGTACCAGGAATCTATTTTTTTTTTATATAATCAGGATTGTAGCATCACTGCTTCTGATACTGTCCACTACGAGGGCGATGACCAAATGAACAATGAAGAAGTTCAAACTCGCAATTTTTATTGGGGCCTTGCGCCTTTTGTGTCATAGCTTGTTAATCTGGTCGACAGCAGTATCAAATTTTTGCTCTGGGTATAGCGAACATTTATATGCAGCAGGAACCAGTGCAAGTGAGTTTCCTAGTGTAGGAGAAAGTTGCAGTCAAACTGACTCCTGCGTTACGTTTGTAGGGCGATAGGCAAATTTTTGAGGTGGCCCCGAGACCATAACTTTAAGAACTAGAATGAGATGAAGAGTCTTCAAAAGCTTTCATCTTCTGAAGTTACAGCATATTTTAAACGAGAACCACATTGTGCTTAGAGAACAGAACGACTTCGATAATAGGAAAAAGTATTGAAGCAGAAGTGAAGAACAAGTAAATGAAAATTTATTGCTCCACGAGTCGAGAGCTGGTAAAATGGATCAGGTATCCTCTATGAAGTGTATGTTTGACAGGATTATGATTATTTAAGTTATTATACCGATATATTGCAGCTACAAGGTCCAATAGCTAATTCTTTTGCGACAGTTTCTACCCGTGTTTATCATCTTGCACATGTTAATTGTTCGTCTCATACGGGCGTTCAAGGGTTGCCCAATGGTTACCTCTAATGACGTCTATGAAGTCCATCAAATCTAAGCCCACTTGACTTAACTTATTCGGAACTTCATATAGGTGCCCAGGCTCCATCCTGTTTCAGTCGTTGACCCTTAATCGATTAGCTGGGATACTTCCAGTCATTTAATCTTTCGCCGTAAAGTGGAATTTTCAATCTGCTCAGCATAATCGGGTTGCTACTAACGCCGGCACCACGATTCACAGAAATGAAATCAAAATTTTCTATCTGCAGTTCCAAAAAAGTTAAGTCAAGAGAGCTTGGATTAGATCGACTTTGACGACCCAATTGAACGTACTCTTATTCTCTTTCTACCCAGATTATAACGCACATGTTATTAGCTTGTTCACTTACTGTCCCCTAGCAGTAGTGGTCTTCAGTAGGGACTAACTTGATCTTCACGAAGCTCACTTTATTTGCAGCGTATGAAGTGTTCGTAAGAATACACCTGAAGCAAATCGCAATTAAAGTTAAAGTTTCAAAAATTTGAGTTCAGTAATTGATACTTAAATTGCGGATTATGATTCAGCGAGACATGTCAGTAACACTCCTTCTCCCTGTGTTCTCACAATTAAGGGGGGATTGGGACGCTCGAAATGGTTTTGTCTCGATAAACGGCCTCCAGACCCTCTGCCGCAGCGGCGTCGGCTCTTCGGGCCACGCAACTTGTGCAGTGGTTAAATTTTTTTCACAGAGCATACAGTGATGAAGTGTATAAGACCGACCGACATTCTTTGTTTTCTTCTGTCACTGCCCTCAAGGCCTTTGGGAGATATGCACGTGCTGCGGCTTATGCGCACTCCTTCACTTTGGAGACTGTTAGGTACCAAACTCGTCAGTTCAATCGGTGTTTTCTGCCCTCGTCCATTTCGGTCCGGAATTCATTGCCGTGATCAGCTGTCGGTCGTGTCGGCCTGAATGCGTTAAGTCAGCTGTCAATGGCTTTTTGTTGGATTTTCCTTGGCAGCGTTTTGGCCTTCTTGGTGTTGCATATTATTTAATTTGGGTAGGACTACCTATCCGTGGTGGCCCGAGCGTGCAACGTTAATAATAATGATGATAATAGTCAACAGTAAATAAGTGACCTGCTGTGACGTTTAATGCTTAAAGCAGTCTTCATCCAACGATGATGATTTACCTACCTATATGCTATGTCAATTACTCCCACTAGGTGGACAAAGTATGGTGATTGGGCGGGTAACTGGCTACCTCTACATGTGCATTGTGCAATTGGCTGTCGTATTCTATTTATTTATCTATTTCTCGCCGCAGTCCCCGCTCATGGGCGCACTGGGTCAGTTGCAAGTAGACGACTCTGGCGTAGGCTCAACCATCATCAACAAGCAGGACGTGTCGCTTGTGGGCGAGTACAGCATCGTGGGCCGCAGCGTGCTGCTCATCTTCATGCCGGAGGAACCCCAGGAGCCGGAGATCGTAACATGCGCGCAGGTGGTGCGCGTGCAAACCTCCAAAGTCTAGAAGATCCTAATTCTTTACAGAGACAATCCCCGCCTATAGGCAACTACTACGATCGTGTAAATGGCTATTTTAGTTAAGGCATAATTTAATTTCAATAAAATTTGAGTTTCATATTTCAAAGACAATGACCATTTTATTACATTCATCAAACTTATTTCATTCAAATTTACATAATTCCGTGAAAAAGCATTACAAGTCTCCCCGAATGTTCTGTGATGGCCAGCATGTCGTTCCTCAACATGAAGTAAGAGTAGGGAACTGGTTCAGTCATTTTTTGCTAGATACGATTACGGTGCGTCGCACACGGCATTGCGTAAACGGTAAATACAGGGCGGGCAATTAAACGATGCATAGTGTCTGTCGATGTTTTTTTTTTCTTCTTTTATTTGGTCGAGCAATTGCATAATTTTCTATGATTGATGTACAGACTTCAGCTTTAATATAACGCTAAAAAAAATAGCTCCTTTCTTTGATGATTTAGTATTTTCTATGCAAATTTGATTAAAAGTTCCCTCCTAATTGCGTTAGAGTACTGATGTAACGTAATGCCGAGTATAAAAAAATTTCTATATTAAAAATGCGAAAGTGAACTTTACTCGGAAATTCGTGTTCAGCACATCAATATCTACCTTATAGGGCCCAGTGGTCTAAAGTTTGCACGTTTGAGTGGTGAGTGATACTAAAAATACCATATTTTCCCTGTCGTACAAACTGTACCTATGTAGAGGACTACGTTTTCTTGGCTCTAAGGGGAAAATGGCGCAAAATTGTATTTGCGTCAGCGTCATTGTGTCGTTTTTAAAACTTTTGCGTCATGCGTCGACGGAACGACGCAGTGACGGAACTGGTGACGCAAGAAGTTGAAAACAGTAGAAATGGCAGCAGGTCAAAAGTTAGGGCTGGCGTCGAAAAATTCCATCGCGAATTTCACCGTAAATTCCGCCGTTTTTGTAAGTTGGGTCTATACCATGCAATTATTGAGAAAATAATGGTGAAATAACTTTAGGCTCGGAGATAACTCGGTAAAATGTACATGCAGGTAGGTAAATGTTTTTCAAGTCTAACCAAATTTTTTCAAGAGGGGGGAACAAGTTCAAATTGCTTGAATGGGTAAAACCTGCAAAAAGAAAGCAAACCTAAATAAACATGAGATTCATAGCATCTCACTGTACAGCTGTGAAGACAACACTACTAATGACTAATGACTCATAATTCAAAGTTTTATATATGTAGATCTAACTAGGTATTTTCTAAACTGAAGCTATCAGTAACACAGTCTGCAGATGGCAGAGGCGTCAGTATAAGGGGTGGTACGCTCATTTGTTCATGGAATTGACACAAAATTTGGTGCGCATTACATACTAACTACAGAGTTGGGTAACTAGTAGCTATCTATTGTTTTACCTTATCTCATAACGTAACCGAGCTTATAACCGAATTTCAGATCTTTTGACAGGGTCTCTGTCGATTCTATTTTCTATTAATTTTTTTTTCTCATGGCCCCACATGCGACGCTGTTAAATAAGAATGCATTCTATCTACATTTTTGAGCATTTATTCGTAGTTTCTTATTTTTTCTCGAATTACGTTTTCGTGCGACTCGATATGAATTCGGTTGCTTGCAGACTTGGTTAAGATACGTGATGACACATGTGGTTAAGCGATTTTACATCGATCTATATTGCCTCAGTTAAAAAGAAATATATATATATGTATTCGCTACCAACAACCATCGACGATTCAAAGAGCTTATGTTTACCACGCTCGCATAACCCCCCTCGTTTGGGTGCTCGCTCGAACTGGGCCCCGCTCGAAAGGTCCAGGGACCCTTACCAACATCAATCTGCCTGGTTAAACATATCCCTTTCAACCTAAAGGCGTAAGCACACCTCTTAGAGGTGCAAATGTGTTGGGGTTCTTATTTATTTGAATTATAGCATATGCTCTGCCGTTGCTAAGCAGTTTCCCTTTTGTTTCCGAGTCTGTAGATTTCGAAGATTTCAGTCGATATCGGTGTTTAGGGTGACCTGATTTCGGGGTTTAGGGTGACCCGATTTCGGTGTTTAGGGTGACCCCTGCTGAGCTCCGTTTCAGAGCTGCTCCTGGACGTGCAATCGTGGCAGAGAGAAATTTATGTTCTAGATGCTATTGTCGAGTCCTGGGGGACTGCGTAT
>LQNS02276866.1:16708362-16721862 GCA_001587735.2 Parhyale hawaiensis
GTAGGCTCAAGCGTCAGCAGTGAAAACCAGCCAGGCATTTATTCATCCGCAAGTCATTGTGTGAACCCCAACCTGGAAGCTGGGAAGAACCCACCATCCTCTGGAGTCTGGACAACTGAACAGAAAAACTTCTGAAGGTTGGCTGCTATCACAGTCAGTCAAGTTGACATTTAGTGGGACAACAATGCCCAGGGCAGGGAAAATTTTCTTTAGCTATAGAGTAAAGCCATTTATAGGGGAGCCTCTTCAGAGCTATAAATGTCAACGACTGGGACATACTGCACAAGGCTGCTCATCCCGAGTGCGTTTCATGCTCTGTGCTGACATCATCAAAAGGTTGATTGTCCACATGCAGCGGAGGATGCTTTTACCTGTACTAAATGTAAAGGGCCTCATAAAGCCAACTCAAAGGAGTGTCAATTGTATGCTGCTGCCTGTCGGATTGAAAAATATAGATCAGTGACTGGTGAGACTTATCTTGATGCCTGAAGGCAGGTGTTGGGTAATTCTGAGTATGCCTCACGGCTCTCCAACCTGACGAGCCATTTGATCACTGCTGAGGTGCACAACAGCTACTCTGGTCATCCACCAAAGCCATCTCTTTATAGTGATCAAGTAAAGCTATATGCATCTAAACCTGTAAGAAGCATGGCTACCAAGACACAGAAGAGTACTGAAAAACAAACTGAGGACTGTGATCCTACTAACTAAACTGAAATATCAGTTCCTAGTAAATCCACAGACTTTTTAAAAATGTTGAAGCAATGCTTTCTGGAAATTCTGCAACTGCCGGGCATCTTCAGAGAATCTCAAAAAGTTTAGTCTTATTGACAATGCACTCATGCATTCCTTTAGGACAGTTGCTAACCTCACCAAGAAATCCTAACCAAAGTAAAGCATCATAAGTGGATTTTAGAAGACCTCGTGAGAAATCAGATTGGGAGATCCGTGATGCTCCGCCAGAAGTGCAACCAGCAGCAACTGCTTCTACTGCCACAGCCACTGAGGATGTTACAGTTACAACAGATGCTATTCCGAAAAATCAAGGAAAGAATAATAAAGGCAATGATGCAAATAAGGGACAAAAATCAAAAGAAGCATCTAAGCAAAATGTAGGCGGTGGAATAACTAGTGAGGCGTTGTATTATTAACCAACTCAATTGCCATAGTATCAATAATAAACTAGCAAAAATCAAACTTCTTTATATGCTGAGAAACCCTATGTCTTTGCATTATACAAGACAGGCTGCCAGATGCTAGGTACTCCTAGATTCATAAATTATTCTACCGTCTGGAAAGCTCAACCCATTAATGTTATTTGTGGGGGATTGGGTTTCTTGATAAGAGCCGGTGTTCCTTATATGTTAGTAGACGTGGTTCCTATTTCTGTTGGTTGCCTGGAGATACAGGCTATCATCACAGTTTTGGAATCCTTGAAACATTCCTAACAAAACTACTGAGCTGGCCTCTCCATTTCCTATTCTGCTGAATAACTACCTAACTAAAATATAGGGGAAAATCGGTTTTGGGCTTCATTGAAAAAAGGGCTTAAATGAAAAATCCTGCTGTATAGTTTTTTTAGGAATGCTCCAAGGATTCTAAAACTGTCATTATGTTTATTGTAGCATGAAAACTCCTTGAGTTCTATTCCATTGAAATTGAGAAAAAATGCATGGGTATAGCCCTATATTCATATATATTTCCATTACCTCAAAAACTAAGGCCTTAATAAAAAAAAATTGTGGGAGTAAAATGTGTTTCTTTTTCAAAAATACATATACGCTATGCAAATTTCAGAACAATCGTTAGAAAATTGAGTATTTTGCCCCCCCCCCCACATACAGGTAATGTACCAGGTGCAAACGTTTTACCCAAATTTTTTTAATGTCCAGATGTCCTCAATTTAATGTCCAAACTGTATCAAGGATTCCAAAACTGTCATTGCTTTTTTCTATCATGAAAACTCATTGAGTTCTATTCCTTTGAAACTTAGAAAAAATGTACCTATATCTACAGCTATATTATAATTTCCCATTGTCTGAAAAAGGAAGGCCGAAACCAAAAAATTTATAGGAAGAAAATGTGTTTCTTTTTCAAAAATACATATACGGTAGCTACTATGCAAATTTTAGAACAATCGGTCTAAAATTGATCATTTTGCCCCCCATGCCCCCCTCACATAATGTAAAAGGTGCGAAAGTTCTACCCAACATTTTCTCAATGGCCTCATCACATGGAATAGGAAAATAGACTACATGGTAGCTATAGCTGTAAAAGAGAAATGTGCAAAAAAATATCCACATTTACTTTTTTTTATTTGTGACTGAAAATTTAGAATTGAATGATATTTGTTTATAAATGGGATCCCGGAGTCGGACTAAAAATTCCGACTCCGACTCCTAGAGCAAGTGAGATTCCTACTCAGACTCTACCTTAAATCCTCTGACTCCGGCCGACTCCGAAACCCTGATGCACACACATGTTTGTTGGTTTCAAATTCTCCAGCAATAAATCCTACTGGACGCTTTCTTGAAAGCGTCTTATTTAACCATAATATTTGTCAAGTTACACCCCAGAATTTGTATACTGTATGTATTTGCATGCAGCTTCTGGCAGACAGTCATGTTTGGATGTTTGCTTGGCTGCCCCCATTATTGCAGCGGGAACATCAGTGCGTGTTCTCAAGGATGTGGGCAGTAGGCTTATATACCTATTCAATAGATGTTAGCTAGCTCATTGAAAAATTCAATTATATGTCAGTGTTATGTTTAAATCAAATGATCAAAAGTGTAATTAGCTATAGTTAAAATAGAAGAGGTAATTTTTACTTTTTATCAAATAAGTCTCCATATAATTTTCATTAGTTTCCTAAGACTTTAGTAAGCAACTATTTAGGATTTATTAATAGTAACTGTGATTGCAGTTTACTAGAGCATTATTCATATAAAGAAAGATGGTTAAAGTTCCAATTTATAAGCATCCTGCATGCAAACAAATGGTTAAGTTTGACCATTTGAATGCAAGCCAAGCTGGCACCACTGCTGATTGCAGCCAAGAAGAATCACTGAAGTCCATTGTTGAGCGCCACAATTTTGTATCTAAGGTGAGTGTAAAATATTTGAGCTTCTGATGTAGAAGTATGTTGCTGGTGATGTATAGCAGAATGTTGCTGCCCTAGCAAAGACATGCCTATTACCTACTTCTTTTGCTGGGTCAGGACCTATGTAATGTAGCTAAATCAAGACATAGTAAAGAAGTCTAATGCGAGTTTTTAATGGTTGCTCTGAGATATGTGATCAGGGTAGGTGAGGTAGCTAATAATGATAAAAGCTGCCAGAAAATCTTGCTTTGCTTTTAGGAATAAAATTTTTGGCGAAAACCTGCAATACCTGCACAATTTGAGATCCAGCTTCTGGAATGTTGCGTGTTGCCTCGTCTCTTCCAGCATAATAGACTATCGTCAAACCAGCGTAAGGAGTCCGATGGGCGTGGCTAAGAACGCAAAGCAACTTGGCCTAATCTCACTTAAGCGCGTGGTATACCTTGCCTCAATCGATAAAATTATATTTATATTCGAATCCTCAAAGTGCATTAGTTAATAGATTAGATTTGGCACTACTGCGTTGAATTCAGCCCCACCCTCAAGAACTACTTACACTGATTTGACTATAGGTAGCTACATAGACCCATTATCTTCATACAGTATATACCTAGCAGAGATAAAAATATAGCTAGCTATACTTTTTCAGGTCGTAACACTAAGCAGCGCTCTTTCTTTGCAGATAGTTTCCACCAGAAGACTTACGTACTAGTTTACCTTGCTTTCAGTTAGAATTGTGGAAGTTCTTTCTGTGCGTATGCTAATTCCTTCTTGTTTCTTACTACATAGCTACCACTACAATCTTTATTCTCTGTTTTTCTCCCTTCTTGCTTCGCTGGCTTATGCAATGTCTAGCTAATTAGGTAACGTTTTGTATCGGAGTTGAGCATCAGTGTTACTGCTTCATGCATGTTCCTTAATTTCCTCTTGAGCTGTTGAGCCGTACTGCTAGTTGGCACTGGTACGCACATTCACACGGTCGGTACTATACAATTGTAATGATAGCTAAATACTACAGTATTTAGTCAATACTGCCACCGTAAATACTACGGTATTTAGTTAATACTGCCACCGTAAATACTACGGTATTTAGTCAATAGGTACTGCCACCGTAAATACTACGGTAAAATCAATTATGACGGTGGCATTTATGATGCCATAAATCAGTTAACTGCCGCCGTAAATACTACGGTATTTAGTTAATACTGCCACCGAAAATACTACGGTATTTAGTCAATACTGCCACCGTAGATACTACGGTATTCAGTTAATACTGCCACTGTAAATACTACGGTATTTAGTCAATACTGCCACCGTAAATACTACGGTATTTAGTTAATACTGCCACCGTAAATACTACGGTATTTAGTCAATACTGCCACCGTAAATACTACGGTATTTAGTCAATACTGCCACCGTAAATACTACAGTATTTAGTCAATACTGCCACCGTAAATACTACGGTATTTAGTCAATACTGCCACTGTAAATATTACGGTATTTAGTCAATACTGCCACCGTAGGTTGGCAAAAAAAAAAAAAAGCCGTGCATCCGCATATGTCGAGCCGCGCACTTGGGGAACACCAAGCAAGCAGTTAAATGTGACCGTGAGAACGATATTAACAGCATCAATATGCGTCTTACAGATAAATATGTGTGTCACTTGCTTTTCGTCTCCTAAGGCATCATTTAATGACTTTACCCATCAACACCCACGTGGTTCATTTGATTTGGCTACTCTAAGTAGTCTTATAAGAAATCATCTTTATTTGGAGCATTGAAGGTTTCAGCTAACACAATGTAGTCCTGCAGATCTGTGTTATGGTTCCTCACGCCAGCAACTCCTCTTCAGTAAAGGACAGCTTGCTGCTGGACATTAGCTCCAGGGTAACAGACTCCAGAAGTTACATTGTCAGAGGAGTTTCCCTCGATCACCTGGTGTGTTACGAATTTGTACAAAGCTTCATAGAGAAAGGTTTGTAGCATTTTATTGTTTACCGTTGCCAAATTGCTAGCCTATGTAAGCTTATAATGGTATATGTGTAATGTTTTCCAAATATTCCTTGTTGCCCATTTTCTACCGTAGCTCATACACTATAACTGGTTAATAGTGACACACTTTCCTGTTTTAGTTCTGGATCATGCTGAGAGTATTTATTTCAAGTCATTTATTTCGATAATATTTTAGTGTAACGTATGATAATATTCTAAGCAAGCGGGACCCGTGGAAATTCCACGATTGATGAATGTCTTTACGTTTTAAAATTAACCAGACCTACGCAACGCTATTACAACTCAAATTAGTTTTAATGTAGTGCAGCCGTTTTAACGGAACTCGCACTATCTAAGTTAACGCCGGTCACTTGACCCTGACGAACTCTGTCGAACTCAACAACGTCCGTTTATCTCAACACATAGGTCTAAGCCAACACCAGTCATACATCCAGTGCCCCATGTGAGTTGTAAAGCATGTAGCACCAATCCCCCCATCTCCTCAATGAATTTCATCTAACGTAACGGTTGTCTTCTAACATACCGCACATCATCTAACCTAACCCTATAGCTATCCCATCTAATCTAGCGAACTTGTGCAGCACCTCGTCTAACATAATGCCCTACAGCTAACGTAACTCACAATACCTATCTGAGGTAATTCACCTCATCAAATATAGCGCCGCTCATCTGACTCAACGCACAACATCTAACTGAACGTACCTCATTTATCTCAACGTACCTCATTTATCTCAACGTACCTCATTTATCTCAACGCACCTCACCTAACTCAAAGCACCTCACCTAACTCAAGGCACCTCATCTAACCCAACCATGAAGGTATAAAGGACTTTTATAACTTCATGAACCCAACGTACCTCATCTAACCCAACGCATTTCATTTAACCCAACGCACTTCACCTAACTCAACACTGCTTTCGCCTAACGCTTCTCATCCAACTTGACGCTTCTTATCTTAACTAACGCTCATTGTCTAACTAAAGCTCATCCAACATAACACTCCTCATCTAAGCTATCGCTTTGCAGCCAACTTAAAGCACCTTGCCTAACCCAACAACACCTCATCGATCTCGATCGTCACTCACCATCTAACTCTGCTCTATCTAACTTTACGCACCTCGTACAACTTAGCGCTTCTTATCTAACCTAACGCTCATCTACGTACATTTTGGCGATGATCACTTTGTTCGTATGTGTGCTTAATTTTATGTTTTAGTATTTGCTAGAGCTTGACTCAAAAAAATTACCAAAAGATCTAAAATAAAATTACAGAAACTGTCATTAACCTAAACTAACGCTTTCAGGACCAACTTAAATTTTTCATTAACGTTACAATGCTTGGTGGAGGTATTCGCGCTCCGAATCTGTTATTTTTTTCATTTGTTATGTAGCTATGCTTTGAATAGGCAGGAACTACGCACACGCCTGACCTATTTATCAGTAGATGACTTTTGTTAAACTTTGCAGGTTCTCTCTTACGTAGCTACTTAATATTTTTCCGCTACTGTTCTTTGATATAGCTGTCTCATCTCCCAATTCCTTTTTAAGTATGCAGCGAATAACTACTACTGACATAGCCAGGCATTCCATTAGTATATTCGCAAGACAATTGGCGAGTTAGTTGGCACGGTGTTGTATTAATATACGTTCATAGACATGATAGGTACAGGCAGCTACTATAAATATAGCTTCGGCCGTGCAAAACACGACGAAGTTTAAAGACCTGGAAGAGAGGTACAGGGAGCTGGAACGTGCGGAAATTCAACAAAACAAATACGTTCTTTTTCATTGATACCCCAGACCGTATCATGCATAAGCTACCAAGCACTGGGATAAAAAGTGTGAAACAAGTTCAACGTCTGACATCAAATCTAACTAACTATAACCCGCGAGCAACCCAAGGAGCTTCTAATGAGAGGAGTAAGCCCAAGCACTCTCTGGGCGAGTAAACACATGGCTTTGTCACGTTTAGGTTCCTTTAAGTGGCTGAAGTGGCAGTGGTCAGCACATATAATTAAGGAAGATACAGACAGGCAGTTCTTCAATATTTTTGCAAAGACAATCGTGTCCGAAGATTTATATCCAAGTGCCTACCCTGTTACTTTCATCATGAGATGGTATACAGGATACAAGTTTCCTTTACATATGTACTTCCATCCGCTCGGAATGTCGTCGATGGTTAATGGCTGTAAAAATTTAAGCTCAGGACTCCTTTCTATATAGGCTGCGTGAGACAATGCCGCTCTCCTATTGGACAAGCCACTCAGCCAGTTTAAAAGGGAAAAGTTTACTCGCAACGCTCCCGAAGGATAAATAGAGAGGGTGCGCTCCACTCTATTAGAACCTCCTTGGAGCAACAGCAGCTTAATAAATGAAAGCTTGGCTACGGTTCTTCCCTACTGAGATGGCATCTGAAATACCGTATTTTTCTCGTAGGCCTATGTAGTTGTGAAAGCGTAACGGTCATGCTAACGAACTAAGGAAGGAACAAGCAGAATTATAATACAGTATAGATGATCAGTATCTTTCTATAGCTACGGTACGTATCACCTACATTACAAGATTTTTTCCTGTAGTTTTTTTTACAGAGGATCTGTTGCGGCATGAAGGCACCGTACTTATATCAGAATACGGTATGCGTGACTGCTCCAGCTTCCGTACCTACAAGCTTTCACTATTGTTTTACCTCGTGTCCTCTACTTCGAGCTAGCCAGACGCACGTGTAGGTATGCCATTTGAAAGGCAGACTGTGCGCCGAAAATGATCTTTTGAATTTGTCTCGTAGGAGAGAGGTGGCCGGACTCTATATGTTTTATAAGGTTTACAATAATGAAAGAGATTGGTTGTATTCTTCTGTCCCTGCGCCAAGGAGGATTACACGTGCTGCGGTTGACGCTCACTCTTTCACTTTAGAGAGTGTTAGATGCAGAACTCACTTCAGTCGGTGCTTCGTGCCCTGGTCTGGTAGGGTTTCGAATTCATTGCCGGCATCGGCTGTCGGTCGTGTTGGCCTCCAGGCATTTAAGTCAGCTGTTATTGACTTTTTGTTGGATTTTCTTTAGCAGCGTTTCGGGCTTCCCGGTGTTGCAAACTGCTCCATTTGAGTTGTACTACCTGTCCGTGGCGGCCCGGGCCTGAAGTTTTAATAATTATATACGGTATCCCTTGTGGGGATAGGAATTCTCTGCACCGTTATATCAGTCAATATGAATATATGCCTTTCTGCTGTGTAAGTATGGCGAAGATCTGCTCTAGTAAAGTCAACTTGACCGCATCCTCAACTGGAAAACCCACACGCACTGGTTTGTGCTGCAGATATAGGCCCACTGGCCCCAGAGGAATAGGTGTGGCTGCAGCCGACCACAGTCATCAAGAATTATGGCGCGCGCAAAATTTATGTAAAGTTGAAATAGCCCGCGACCCCCCTCCCATCCCCCATTCCCTCATCTCTGAGTAGACTAGGCAAGTACCTACCCCACGGCGCTCTGCACGCCTACAACTGCCGAGTCAGCACACCTGGATCAGCAGAAAAATAAAATTAGCAGATTTGGTTAAAAAAAATTAGCTTGTATAAAAATTACTGTTTCGCCTTTTCTTTTGGCGAAACCTTTTATCGTGGATTATGATATTCCCTTTTAATTGTTCTGCTGTGTAATTAGGAAGAAGATTGATGACTTTGACTTTTTACTTTCTATTTAACAAAAAAGCTGCAAGGTACACATCAGTGTTACGTACAAAATCTACAACCGTTTCCTATGACAATGCTATCGTAGGTACTGACAGTATATTGTGTTGTTAGCATAAATTGACTATCGGTTTGGCCTGTTATTGCCCCAGTGAGGTAGTAAATTATTAGTACAGATGCAGTGCATCAGCCGGGCAGTAAATTATTACTACGATTGCAGGGGAGTTGCAGTGCATCAGTGAGGACACACTATTGGGAGCTGAGGACTGTGCCGCACTCTATCCTACGGGACGTCTCAGTCTGCTCCTCTCGCATCACACATACCACGGCATCGGTCTGCAGGGTGCGCCCGTTCGCAACATCCTGAGGCGACCACAACACCGGTACGGTGAGTGTCATACCCTGCTGTATTTTTAGTTCGGATCCTTGTACTGATTTCTCCCCTCTTCTTTTCAATGGGGATTATAGAGTAAGGTTAGTCTAACCACTACATTGATCGAAACGTTCAGATATTAAATTTTATTCGTATAAGTTATTTATCTTTTTATATGAATCATGTTTTCGTTAAAGTTTTTACCGATGCTATTATATAGGTACCTTCCTAATGAGAATCGTAATGGAAAGAATTTTTACTTTTGCGGTGTATTATTTTACTGGGGAGTAGACGCAGAAAACTGTGTATACTGTATTTCGATTCTTTACACAGACACAGCAACGCAAATGAGATGAACTCTGTGAAGTATGAATGCAGGACAAACTTCAAACTAACATGTGACTCGATCTTCATGTTTTCTCTCACCTTGCGCAGCTGTTCATATCAACACAAGAAGCAAAGGGTTCCAGCCCAACCGTCCCGGCTACCAGCGCACGCTCTCGTGCCTTCGTAAACTAAAAATGGACTTCCGCGTTGTATGGTCCCCGCATTCGACGTCAGTCTGTCCGTCGTCTGTAGCCAAGTACTTCAGTGATTTGGGCTACAGTGTAGAGCCGTTAGGGGTCCCTGCCGTAGAACAGTCTGTGATACAGGACGTTCCTGTACCACTGGCCACATGGACAGGCACAGACAATCTGCAGAAGCAACTCCGCACTTTATCCCCAGCGGCTGACGTGTCCTCAGTACCTGTCCCTGCTGGTGATGAGGAGGAGCGACGAGAAGGCGCCGAATTTTTGGAGGACATTGGCTGCTTGCTACTCGGTGTCAAACCGTAAGTCATGCTGCATTTATTCGCCTGGTCTAGTAATATGTATCTGACCCTGAGTCAGGGGTATTGTCTGGCGTATCCAAACATTGTTTGTCTGTATTTACGTTAGTTAGGTAACGCTGGCAAAGGATGGCTAACGTGATTTTAACTTAAGTCTATTTGGCTTCCTCAAGATTTCATACTCCTACTGAGATAACCTACTTTCATCTGTTCTTCCTCTTCATTCCCGGCTTGCTATTCCCATATGCGTTGATCTTGTGTGGGAACACCCTCTTGCATGGGTTCCACGTGTCTATCGCCACACTAATTGTCCCTTCTTTTTTCCTCTGCGAAAGCGCCTTTGTTGTGGTAACGGAGACCTAAATTTTTTAGTACAATAACTAATTATTAAACGTGTGTAACATGTTACTGCCATTATAGACGCAGTAGCTACTACAGCCGTCTGTCGTTTCTGTCGCCGCTTCTTATCGAGTAGCTACATACCAAGGTTATTACGTGCACGGCGATAAATAAGGCATTACAGGAGTTTAGTTTGATACATTCATGAAAACGTGTAAAAGTCATAATAGCTACGCTAGCAATGTAATGACTTGAAACGAACAACTGAAAAAGCACTCCAAGAGAACAAACCTCCGCCAACTAACGCAATGCAAATGAAAATTTCGAAATCATCCCCGCATTCTTTTGGATCATCACGAAAATTAAATTTTCTGTTCCTCGTAACACTTCCAACGGTTCTTATAAATTGCTTGCAAATCCGTCTATAAACTTTTGAGCTCTGTTGTTAACAGATGAACCGACGGACAAGCGCCGGTAAATACATAAACTCCTTGGCGAAAATAAAACTTTTCCTACATTTAATGGAGTGGCTACCAGGGTTGATAGCTAAGTCTTCAGTATTAATTCCGTGTAGGTTTTCTTTATTCTGGATAGGTAGCTTGCGGTAGCTGTGCCGTACGCAGGTACAGGAAAGTTGAAGGTTGCTACTCCTTTTCCTTTATCTGTCGAGCGTACTTATTTTTACAGCTGGAAGATAATCCCCTGGGATGTCGACTTTTCAGCGTGTCAGTGTTTCTGACTTTCGGCCTCAGGGCTGTCAAAGCGTGGGATTTCCCAAAATCAGGGTTTTCTCAAAAATCTCATTGGCAACTCCGGCAGTGAGTAGCTGTTTCCAAGGTTTAATAGAACTAGGCACGGCTACGGAGCACTATGTATGCACATCGGAGATTCGAAGTTGAGCGCTCGGCAATGCTGAAGCATGGCTCATTAGTTTGTTGCACATGTGCATCGCAGTGTAGGCGTGTGCAGGCGGCAATCGACTCGCACGCGATCGTGTACGCGTCGAATGGCTTAGGTCTGCGAAGGGGTTGTGGCGAGAATAACAGCATTTATGGCCGGACAGTGGAACTTTATTTCGTATATAACTACAGGGTGTTCTCTAACTCATGGTACAAACTTCGACATTATGTACTGAAACTCAAAATAAACACATTTTCATGAATAACGAAGTGCCCAAAAATGCTTCGTTATCGAATTATTGAAATTTATTTGATTTTAGGGAAATTTCTCACGTTCTTAATATACGCGACCCGCCATGTTATTGCAACATTTGTTTACCTGTCGCCTGCTGTCGGTGAACTCTGTGTAACACTCCCAACAACATGGATCGCTTAACAAATTTTGAAAGGACAGATATGATATTGGCATATGATGCTGCTAATGGCAATGCTGGAAGGGCACACTAATATTGCCATATAGCGGGTCGTGTAAATCAAGAAAGTGAGAAATTTTCTTGAAATCAAATACAATTCAATAATTCGATATCTCGATAACGAAGCATTTTTGGGCACTTCGTTATTCATGAAAATGTGTTTGTTTTGGGTGTCAATACATAATGTCAAAGTTTATACCATGAGTTAGAGAACACCCTGTATATATACAGAGTGTTGGAAAATTCAATACAAATATTTTAACCACAAGTAAAGTCATCTTAGCCGTACCCTGTGGTGTAATTTTTTTGGGCAAAATTCAGCGTTTTGATAAAGTTACAGCGTTTGTTCATTTTTACTCCGAAAAACAATTCGCTGTAAAAATTTCAATTTTGGAACGATTTTGACGAAAATTGGTAGTAAAGTAAGTCTTCCAATGCTCTATGCGCACATGTCAGAATTTGAAATATGTGTAAAATACTGTTCAGTATGATCTGTCGAGGTTTTCAGAGTTACCGCATTTTGATGATTGGTAGCTGTCGCAGAATTGGTTCCGCCAAGTGTCCTGGTGTTTTTTTTTTTTTGTCCTGGTGTTCATCGACAGTCGCTCCCCCAGGGATGCCCAAAGGTGGACTGCATGATCTAGGCTTCCGGACGCCTCTTTCGTGGCTACTTTTGCTTCCTTACACTTGCACAATCCTACTGATGATGTTTTTAGTTCCTTCTTCATTCTCGACCTGTTTTTGTATGCGTTGATCTGGTGTGGGAACACCTACGGTAGATACGCCGGCAAGACGTCTGCTTTTCCTGCCCCCTTTGCTTCTTTCCATTTTCATACGCCTACTTATACCGTACACTTAGAACGGAAATGATAGCTTTGTCACAGAATTGACCACATCTCGACTATTTGGCTATAAATTTCTGTGAATATTTAACAGAAATTTAAGCTTACGATGCTTATAGTGTCTGTAAATATTCAAACGAGTAATCGTGCTGGTTCTAGAAAAATTACGTTTCTTTGTCAATGTTACTAATTTCACTGAGCGGCGGTAACAGCTTTTTGACTAAAAAATAAAAATATTCACAGTTTCATGTTACCAAACGAGCAAAAATGAACAACACAAATGAGAAAAATGTGTAATAAACAAGAACTCATTAATCAAAAGTTTACAGTGACTAAAAAAGTCTTATTTGCCAACATGACCCCCACGACGTTTAATAACTTCAATAATCCTTGAATCCATGCAGCCAGCTAGTTTCCTTATTGCAGAAGGTGAAACTGCCCTTGCTGCTGCAGCAACGGCATCTCACATGACAGATTTTGAGTTGTACTGCCTTCCATCTGCGTAAATTTTCATTTTCAGAAGGGCCCAGAAGTTTTCATTTGGGTTTAGATCAGGTGAGCACGGGGGCCAAGCCGTCAGCTTCTCTCCGTGGAACCCCAAAGAGTCCAGAAATGCTGTGGTAGTACAGGCAGAGTGAGAAGGCGCATTATCATGCTTGAACATGAACTTTCGAACCAACAAAAGGGGTAGGGTAAGACGGGGTGTTTTCGCCGCGGGGTGAATTCGCCGCGGGCGTTTTTTTTTCATTATAGAGCCTACATCTCAAAATGAAACTGACATACAGCAAATTTGGAAGTGTCCACTGGTAGAGGAGTTATTAAGGATCAAATTAGGCTATTTAAGATGCTTTTCATTGCTATAGGGAGGGGGAGGGGCAGAAAATAATAAGAGTGACAATTTATAACTTTTTAGGTGTACCTACTTTTTCATATTTAGGTAATGTCT
>LQNS02276866.1:16722325-16741665 GCA_001587735.2 Parhyale hawaiensis
ATAGCCAAAACCCTGAATGTATATAAACTGCACTAACATTTGCCATTATCCTCACCATATTTTTGTGACATTCAAAAAAACGACTTTCGCGGCGAAAACACCCCGTTTTACCCTATGTCATCCAGCCATGGGACCAAGGCGTCTTTTACAATATGATGCAGATGTAATTTTCACGCCATCAGGTACTCTAACCGGACCTACAAGTCGATTCCCTATGATACCAGCCCATATCATAACACCACCTCCACCCTCAGGGGTATATTGTGGCGGGCCCTTTCCCTGCCACAATATGCTTGGGCTTCACGCACCCAAGGGTCCCGAGTGCGTTCTCTGCAGGGGATGTAGCATCTGGCCGCAGTTACTGCTGAGAAGGTTAGTTTTGTAGAGTTGGTAGGTTCTCTATATGTATTTCTTTTCTGTCCCGCGAGGTGGACCGCCGATCAAGGTGACCGACTTTTTCTGCGGGGCTCTTACCTCGCCCGTGCGGAGGGCCCCAGAAAGGACCGTCTGCGCGGGCGCTTCTTTCTTCTGTCTTCTTCTCTTTTCGTCCTTCATCTCTTGCCACCTGATCGCAACGTTGTGGTTCCGGCTGTAAGCCGAGTAAATCATTTTAGATCGCTATCGATTGTCTAAGTTTCAGAAATAGCGGGACAATGCCAATATAATAACAATAACACCACCTCCCTGTTGTTGAAGTTTTACGCGTTGATGACACTCACCTCCAGGTAGCACCCAAATCTTACTCCACCCATCAGGTCCATCAAGGGTTGCCTGGATTTCGTCGGTGAAAAGAACATAACTCATGTTTATCTTCATGTATTTCTCTGCCCATTCCATCCACAAAATTCATGTCTTAGGGTCAGAGGGGATTTGAAAGAAGCAACGGAGCGAAGGATGTAATTTCTTGTGGTTTTAGACTCTTCAGGAATCTCAGCAGCCGAAAAATTATTTTACTGGTTTACCCTGATCTTTTACGTAGCTGACGAACTATATTTCTCATGTCTCTATCAGTAACAGTCCTTGAATGCCGTGGTGAAGGGTCATTGAGGAATCTTGTCACTGTGTAAATATAGCGTCCTATTTTTTGGGCAATAACATCAAGAGAGGTGCCTTTAGCAGTTTCTTTGATGATAATTTCTTTATCCTTGTTAGTTCGAGCTTTGCCACGTCCCATTTTAGCAGAATATAGAAGAAGCTATCATTACCGTTCACCTCAAAAAGAAAAATACAGAGTTGTCAATCAGGAGACACAGTAAAATGCAAACACACTCAACAGTGTTGCCATAAGGTGTCACGATTTCCTGCAAGTTGCATGAAAATTTAATCGCACAAAAATGAGATATGGTCAATTTTGTACTAGAGCTATTATTTCCATTCTAAGTGTATTGCTCGTTTCTGTTCTTACCATGCACATTCATTCTCTGTGGGAATACCCTCGAACATGGACTCCACGTTTCTATTGGCATACTACATGTCCCATTTCCTCTCAGAAAGCACCCAAGTTGTGTGAAGGAAGCCTCCGAGGCTCAAACGTATTCGCATACTACTCACTTAGGCCACCGCCACACTAGTGCAACAAGCGACGTTAAAAATTTGTCCAAACCGACCTAACCCAGATCGTACGACACACCGTGCATGGCTGTCGGCCCAGAGGTGCGATTATACCAAAACCGTGTTCCGCACATTTTGTCCAGAGTTTTTGCAGTGCGCGTACAGAAAACAAACCCTTGTTGACCATGTGTCCACCGGCAAAATGTGCGCAACTTTTGTAAGCAAAGAGTGCAGCACTTGCGCTGTACTGTTCGCGGTAACACGAGTCGTGCTCAGTTTGCCCTCAGTGATTTAGTTTGTCATATGGACGGACAGGAAGAGGTACTGCTTTGTCGTGCAGCCTGTGTCTTGGTTCGTAGTTTGTTAAAAAAAGCCAAACCATTTTGGTTTATAGATATCTCCTATACCAGAACCTGACCCTCTTGAATCTGCAATTTTCTTCCGCTCTCGGCGGTACTGAGCAAGAATAATCTTCCATTTCCGCATGACTTCAGTTGCGTCACAATGAAATTTTTTAGCTAAATCTTTAGTTGCATTATGTCTTTTGTTTATTTTCTATCACGGTATGCAGTGTCCCGTAGTACTGGGCTCGTTTCAATAGCTTGAATAAACTTTATAATTTTGTCCGTTGTAGCGGAAGCAAGACTGAGGGCGCGAACAAAATAATGCTGTGAGTTAAGCATGTTACCGGGCACCAAATAATTGTTCTGATCCTCTATAGCTTGTCAGGCGCCAACAGTACCCGATAATATTCGTGGGGGTTTTTAACTGTTACTTTAGATTAGTTCATTTTTCAGAGTGCTTTCAGTTTACTGTTGTCTGTTGTTACCTTGCATTTAGGAATTAAGTATATTTCAGTAAAAATCTTCTTAAGTTTATTAGATTTTCTTTCCACTGCTAAAATTGGTGTAAAATAGTTTACTTGAGCTTACAAAGAATTGTTAAAATGTTCCAAAGCTTACTGCACGTACTATCAAAAGATCTTGCTCCGTACTCTCAACAATCACGAAAGTTTAAAATGGCTGGCAATGGGGCTTAGGAGGAGAGCGAGTACCGACATCCAGCGAGATCAAGTACAGATTGAAGACTGCCTCCCGGCACTGGCAGAGGCTGTGACGTAACAGCCACCGGCTGAACCGGGTCGTACATGCGATGTACCTGAGAGGCCTACTTAGCAACTTAAAATTTGGTTTCTCTCGCTCACAAGCAGAGTACACTGAAAAGTTTACTACCCGCACACAAGTTCCCAGCTGTGCGCGCACTTTGCTAAAGTGTTCGCGTACAATTTGTTGCTGTTCGTTTCCTCCGACACATATATTTGTTCAGCACTGTGTAGCACACTGGTGAAAACGCACCTCAAGGTAACAGGTCTCCCGCTGCAATTACATTGTTTGTTGCGCTGGTGTAGCCCTGGTCTTAGTGTGGAAACACCTAGCGCCTTGGTGCCACTTTCCCTATAGGCACAATGCTTGTCTCTTGCTTTCTCTCTTTTTATAGCGCCCTGCAGCATCAGTAACTGCGGAGGCTCAGTGCATCTGCATCAGTCTGGTATTGCTATCAAGATATTGTAACTTGTGAGGGTTGACCTGTTATTTTGTTTATTGTCGTAGCTGAAAGCTCATTGTGTTTCGTCTCAAGGTGCTCACAGAGGGCAGCAAGCGTCTCCGCCACCAGACTGGATGTTATGGAATGTGAAGCTCTCTTCCCTACCTCTACAGTACAGTACGCTCTGCAGCTGTCCAGGTATGTGTCTATTGCCTATGAAGCCTCTGTACACTTAATTCGAACAAGTTTTTACTGATATTTTGAATTTTCCCGACATATATGATAAATGTACTTGAAAAACCCTCCGTAATACTTTTCTGATTGATCAGATATATGTTGTGTAGTAGTAGTAGTAGTAGTAGTAGAAACCTTTACTAGCGCTTCAGTAGCACTATATGTTGTGTAGTAGTAGTAGTAGTAGTAGTAGGAGTTATACTAGCGCTTCAGTGGCACACTGCCTATATCGCGCAGAACTATTCAAGTGTTTAACCACAGACTCGTGCACCGCTAGGGCGCGGAATATGTCTCATGTTATATTAAAGAGTAGTTGTAAGGAGGAAATTATCAATGTACGTGTAGTATATGTAATTCACAAAGAAAAGGGTAAAGCAAAAGTTGACGATAGCATTTCTCGTAATGGATTCATCACAGTTTGTGATAGAGATCACATCTGCTAAAAAAAAAATCTTAAGGGCATTTTTGTGGAATTGGTCGCGAGGTCCTTCACAACGCATTCCTCGGAGGATGGAGTCAGCATCCAGACCATACAGGTCCGGATAGCAGTCCCTCCCCTCGTTGGAGAAGGTGCGACACTCGTCCATCAGATGCAAGACGGTGAGAGGTAATACGCAGTCGCCGCAATAGGATTACGGACGCCTCATCCGCAGATAGTCGTGAGTCTCGTGTGCCCAATACGCAAGCGGCACAGTACGACGTCCATTCGGCGGTCACCGCTATTTGACGAGTGCCACTGTCGGACGGTTTCTTTGATTATTACCTCCGCCAAGGAGGTTATGTTTTCGTCGTATTTGTCTGTCTGTATCTTAGTCTGTCACCAAGATAACTAAAAAGTGCAGAACCGATTTGGACGAAATTTACAGGGATTGTTAGGTATGTTAGGAGGAACAGATGATTAACTTTTGGTGAAGATATGTCCATCCGTTTGTTTGTTTGTCTGTCTGCCTCATTTTACTCAATGCCATAACTCAAAAAGTTATGTATGGATTTTTATGAAATTAACATGATTTGTTTGGTATTTAACAAAGAGTAAATGACCAAATTTTGGTAATGATCCGTTTGTTCGTTCGTTTGTCACTGTTTATTTTATGCTTGTTAGCACAATAACTCAAAAAATAATGAATAAATCTTATGAAATTTATAGGGGTTATTAATAATGTTAAAAGACATAAATGATTAAATTTTGGTGCAGATCGGTTTGTTCATTTGTATGTTTGACTCATGTTTGTCTTAACGTTTTTTAGCAGTATAACTCAAAACGTTTTGAACGGATCTTCAAGAAAATTGCACAAGCTATCATTACTATCAAAAGGCACAAATGATTAGATTTTGGAGTGTATACAAAGATTATGGTTTCAGAGCCAATTTGAATTTTTTGCTACCGTTGCCTCGCTTGGTGGAGGTATGCGCTCTCAGAGTGCTCTAGTTCGTAATTTATTTCTCTGCGTCAGCCACTGGGATTGCTATAGCTCGCGCAGGTTCCGTTTGATTAGTGGGTAGTAGTCTCGGCAGGGACAGCATGGTTTACCGTAGGCAAATCCGACAGGGCCACCTGCCGAGATGTATGTTGTGTCCTTGTGAAAAACAAAAAGGAAGATGCTCTTGGGCTGCGAAAATGATGAGGATACCACTTAATAGCGGAAATGTTGATGTCGCGTGTGAAATAACACGTTGACGTGAATTTGCGTGGTGAAGGTTTGTGAAAGGTGACATTGTGGGCTTGGGGAAAGTAGAGAAGATTCTGTGGGCTTGTAAAATTTCATGAACTCGTGAAAATTGTAATATGTGAAACAAAAATATAACCTCATTGGCGGAAGTAAGGATGGGGGATGTCAAGAAGGATGGAACTAATGGTAACGACATTGACGCATTCAGTTGGTGAAAATAATGGTGTTGTGCAAGCCTGTAAAACCGAGGATGTTGTCGCTTGTGGGACAGGAAAGCTGTGCGCTTTGAGAGAAAGATGACGATGTGAGCTTGTGAAACGTATGTAAACTAGAGCACTCTGCGAGCGCATACCTCCGCCAAGCGAGGAAACTGTAGCAAAAAATTCAAATTGGCTCGGAAACCAAAATTTTCTTTGTATAAACTTCAAAATCTTATCATTTGTGCCTTTTGACAGTAATAACAGCTTGCTCAATTTTCTTGAAGATCCGTTCATAACTTTTCAGTTATATTGCTAAAAAACGTCATGACGAACATACAAACGAACGAACCGATCTGCACCAAAATTTAATTGTTTATGTCTGTTTACATCACTAACAACCCCTATAAATTTCATAAATATCAATTCATTATTTTTCGAGTTATTGTGCTAACAAGCATAAAATTAAACAGTGACAAACGAACGAACGGATCATTACCAAAATTTGGTCATTTACTCTTTGTTATATACCTAACAACTTATGTTAATTCCTTCAAAATCCATCCATAATTTTTGAGTTATGGCATTAAGAAAAATAAGGCCGACAAACAAACGGATGGACATATTTTCACCAAAAGTTAATCATCTGTTCCTCCAAACATACCTAACAATCCCTGTAAATTTCGTCTAAATCGTTTTACAACTTTTCGAGTTATGTTGGTGACAGACAAACACGACGAAAACATAACCTCCTTGGCGGAGGTAATAATGGGGCTTTTGAAAATGACAAGGTTAGTAAGTGAATGACGGCATGAAGGAAGACGGGCATTTACATCAAAATTGAGATGTTGCTAATACAGTTGTTGAATGGGGATCAGTAAAAAAAATTTGCCTCCAGGAAAGAACTTAATTTTTGCACATCCTTTTGTAGTTTATAAGTCTTAGTTCATGAATAAAGTCAGTGACAATATGCTTTTAAAGACGGTGAAGTCGATGATAACTCCAAAACAACAAATTGCATTATGTATAGGCCCCTACAGTGAACTGCTTCTGCAGGTTCTGTTTCTGACGTAGCTTTACGTTTGAGCTGTTCGTCGTTCTGGAGTTATCACCGATCTCTCTGTCTATAAATAAGAGCATCTTGTCACAGCCCTACTCATGAATAACTTTTTTTTTCATCAAGCTAAGAATTAACGGGATCTGTTGAGAAGTTACCCATGAAGAAAACACTGCGAAGTGCTTTCTATAAGAATACAGTAATGAAAATATACGTAGCCATTGACATGGAGACGCGCTTTGGTATTTTTCTGAAAACTTTCTGGCATTCTTGCATGAATTGTTAGATAGGTTCGCTCATCGTATGTTATGGGGAGCAGCGACCCCAGGGGACTATGTAGGTTACCTTAGCCACTAGCTAGGCCTTTGGGACGTCTGTCTTTCGTGCCCACTTTGCTTCCTTCCGATTTCATATTTCTACTAATCTTACTCTCCTCTGTTCTTCCTCTTTTATCCTAACTTGCTGTTCCCATGCGCGTTGATCCTGTAGTAGTAGTATAGCCCTCAGGGGCATATTGTGGCGGGCCCTTTCCCTGCCACAATATGTTTGGGCATCACGCACCCAAGGGTCCCGAGTGCTTTCTCTGCAGGGATGTTGCAACTTGCCGCAGTTCCTGCTGATGTTAGTTTTGTAAAGTTAGGTAGGCTCTCAATACTTCCCCTTCTGTTCCGGGAGGTGGGCTGCCGATCGAGGTGGCTGACCTATTCCCGCTAGACTCTACCTTCTTGTATTTAGTTTCCTTCCCCTGTGCGGCGCAGCTGAGCGAAAGCGTTCAGTCAAACCCGGGGGTTTGAGATGCTCAACTTGCGCCTTTTTTCTGTCAGTAGCGCACTGACCACTCTGAGACCTACCGGCAGAAAAGCAGAGACAAAAATCATTGACAATTTAAAACGCGCTTTAATCGGCGCACGAGCCTGCGGTTAAACACAGGAATAGTTCGTCACGATATACCTAGGTACTGTGCCACTGAAGCGCTAGTAAAAACTTCTACTACTACTAGTTTCTATCAACACACTATAGGCTTAGGTCCCTTGTTTTTCATTGTTAAGGTCGTGGTTGTTGTGGAAACGGAGGCCTTACTACTCAAGATAATAATTCTAGCTTGCACACGGGAAATTCCGTCAGGTAGCAAGGAGTGTCTGTAAATTCGTGCATCGTAGGCAAAGGAACGGATGAAACTGTAGTAGTAGAAGAAACGTTTATTAGCGCTTCAGTGGCGCTAGTAAAGGTTTGAACTGTAAGAGCAATGCATTCATAGAAACGAACTGTTGCAGAGCTTGGATGGCAGAGCACAGCAGCACGGCGCCATGGGTGTGCCTTTCGCTACACAGCCATCCCGAGACGCCGTACGAGCGGCGCGGTGGAGGCTGTAAAGATCCGTGTCAAGCCCTGGCGTGCGGCTGTGCTATGGTGGAGTGCGAGCAGCACGCTGTAGGAGGCGGTTTGCTGCTGCTCGTAGCGACTGCTAGCGGTGTCTGTTGGTACTCTTGTGGCGCGGCCGGTGTCCGCCACAGATACTACCCAAAAACCTCCAATAATAAATAGAAAAGTGAAATATGTAAACATTATCCTAAGGTAGATTGCGTAACTGTATTACTACTTTACGTGCAGGAAAGTTAACAGCACCTCAGTATAGTTTCAGCTCATTATTTATTAAGACTGAAAAGTACAAAAATTCTATTTACCGTACTTACAGGAGGCGGGCGTATCCTTTCACAGTCGTAAACTACAATTATCTAAGCTACATAAGGAGGGACGGGTAACAACACAATGTGGAACACATTTGACACTGAGTACAAAGTTATTCATCACTCCTCCTATAGGCCTCCAATTCCAGGCTGTCAAGACTTAATTGCCGCGTCAGTGCGACATTCGTCCAGAAATTGTCTAGTAAAAAAAAAAAAAAAAAAAAATTATCTGCAACTAATGCGGAAGTTAGGTTAATAAAGAACTAATACGTATATAAGATGAAAGTAAGCTTTAAAAATTATCGTTTTCCAGCTACAGTGAAGTACAAATCGCTTTTATAAATGCACGCGGCAAAATTTGACACAAGAGTATCTATGGCAACCACTAGTAACTGCAACAGTCAGGAAGACTGCATAAACTATGCCGTACTAACGCAATGTTTGGATTTCGAGCTTACAGGCCTGATACTTGGAGCTGTTGATCGTTAGCTGGTGTCACGGGTAAGACATGCATGAAACTGCAGCACCTATACCTATACTGCAACTTATGAATTGACAACAATGATATTGGGATAGTGTACACAAGTGTCGCAAGATGATATTGAATAAATTGTGGCGCACAGAGAATGCACAGCTTCAATCATGTCATCAGTTCCCGACGACGCGTTACATTGAACTGGTGGCAGTGCAAGCCAAGCAGTTAATGTGTTTTCTTCGTTCAGGTAAAGACCATTTGCACTACCGTATACGTAATGGGACCACTGCAAATACTAGTACAGCAGGCGCAATGGAGTATACGACTCCATAATTTACAATGTATGCGCGTACTAAGAGTCCACATACAGATTATACACCTATATAAAAGATTCCCTACAATCACGCCGTCTGGGCCCATGAGTACCTACACAAACCGCAACTGACGCTTTTCAGGGGTAAAAGATGCCAAGTCACGCCACACAAGTGGTAATCCACAACAGCACTTGCGGATACAGGACCACATTTTATGAGACACTGACAGTAAAGAGACTAAGTAACAAAGATAAAAACTATATTGCCCCCTGCAAGCACAAAGCTATTCAACTCCATAGCTATGAACTATGGCAACACTGTAGCCAAAGGCACAGGATCTAAGCTGAGAGGTTATAATATCCGAGTACAAATTGCAATTCTGTCCCAAGCATGCAGTAATGACTGGCAATGTTCCAAAGCTCCACCATGCATTCAGTGAGAGGAAAAACACTACTAGATTTCACAAGCGACGTCGATCCGTCTAGGATTACGTTACCTACATACAAGAATCAATACACTGGAAGTCTCGCACGCAACGACCATCTGAACCTTATCCAACACGGCTCAAAGTCACTCTAGAAAACAAGGATTCAGTTTAGAGCCATGCCAACTGCAGCGTCAGTTTTCTTCAACTAATTAGTTCTTGCTCACACAAGCGAGTCTACTGAGAGCGTAAATATGAAAAATTATGCTATTTTGCTGACACTTCAGTTAACATTTTGTTATTGTTATTAACGGCCAGTGTGGGATAAGGTTAATCAAACCACAGATGAGTCGTCGTGAGAACAACCCAATAATTTCATTGCACTCGACGCATCACCACCACCTGGAGACAGTCTCGTTAATCTCAAGAAGAAAAACGTGCACAAAATTGTAACACAATAATTATCGCCGCTGAAAGGTTTCACAAAGTTCCATTACAAATTGCCGGAGACTGATGCGTGGGGTTTCAAAAGGGTTAGAGGGAACATGCGACTAATATACATGGATACGCTGACCTGACTTTACATGAAACCTTTATATGACCAACACAACAGATTATGTAGCATCAAAGCCCGTTCCTTTGGGTTTTTTACATGTAACTAAAAGTTTGAAGAAAATCTATGGACTGGTGTGCAAACTCTTTTTACTTGTGCTCCAGGCAGCTGCACTGAAGAATGGAAAAGGTCCTCAGTTATGAATTCTCTATGAACCAAAGTTTTGGCAATGAGGTATGATATCACAACAGTGATGATACCATACGCGAAATCCAGACGCCAACTCTACAAGTGCCTTATTTATATCCGCACAGCAACCGCTACTGGGCGCCTCAGCAGTGAATTTCGTTTGATGTTCCGCAAGGGTGTTTCCAATGGACTTGCACACTCAATTGTTAAGTAGAAGACTGCACTACAACACCAGTAGAAGCTTGCGATAATGATAATACAAAATAAGAGTCAACCTAGCCACCAGTAAGCTTGAATACGGCTAAATTGCCGTAAAAACGAATGGTCTATCGCTGAGGTCACTCCCCAAAACTGCATTGATGGTAATGCATTACCTCCGGTGGCTACGCACTCTGCCCAGTCCCCAACAGCTATCATTTCTCCAAAAAGGCGACGGCTACAAAAGAGTCCTAACAGTAATTAGAACTTCAGGAGAAAGAAGCACAAGTACGGCACAGAGAATTCGAAAAATCTTTGGACCTTTGTGACACGTTCAACTCGAGAATAGTTTTTTTTTTTTATTTTTTTAAGTGAACTACTTAACCATCAATGCACAAATAAAACATGCAACTCAAAACCTAGAGCACAGAAAAAAATAATATATTATCATCAGAGACGCGCGATGCAACATAGTTTGAGCAAAGAAGCAAATCAAGGTCTGCTTTATTTTGTGCTAACTTCACAACGAAACCTGATCACAATAAAAAAGAAGTGAATCCACAAAACTTACAACTTAATATTACCATAGAGAATGCAAAACAAAATAATGGACACGGGAACCTGGGAAGACACTCTGTCATTCATGTCACACTCAACACACATACAAAGGCGTGCACACGACCAGTCTACGCGGCTTGTCAATCATACATAGTCGACACACATGCGATAGTTACAATAATGGCGCTAAAAATGTACTAACTAAACATGATTTGAGACGCAACCGTCGCAGCATTGCTAATGCATACGGAGTAATGAGGAATACGCTTGGTGTGACGCCGGTACTCCAAGCTCTAGTCTGGAGGCCAGCCATCACTGAGATAGGAGAAGCGACTGGGAGCGAGAGGAAGGCAGTGAAGGTTTGCAAGCAGCCACAATACAGTGAATTTCGCTTAGAATGGCCACATTAATTGGATAAGCAAAGGATGGCACTGAATCCAATGCCAGCACCCACAAATCGGATTGTTCAGTGATGGATCAAGTGTTACCAGACCTTTCAGTAAAGGAAAATCTGCTCTTTCACTAGTCCAAAATTTTACAGACATTAAGAATTAAAAGGTAAACAAATAAGACAAAGTCAGCAGACTTGCTGAATACTTTTTGTCAAAAGTTTTAGAAACAGAAGCGAGCTGGTCATGCGATCATACAACTGATGTTTGTAACTGGGGATGTCGATAGCGAAGTTGTCTTCATTCAATTGTACACCCCATTAATGGTCGGTCCTGCATAGACCACACTACACTCCATGGGCCACAAAAAGCGCTATACACCGCACAATCTGCACAAAATGACATGAAGCAACAGCAGCTTAGCTCAGTCGGCACTGTGGTAACACTTCACCAGGCAGAGAGCCATATATGGAGGTCAACAGGAGTGTTAGGGCGATTATTTTATCAAGGTTATGTTTTTCATCTCATTATTGCACAACGTCGTTATGGAATTCGCCATTCTGCAGCGGTTAGCTTCCAATATTCTTTAATGAACTAAGTTTCCGCACTGTGACTTCAACAGAGCTTTAGACCAGAAATATCACGCTCAACTCAATGTTAAACACTACATTTGCTTAGTTCTTGCACTGATTTGTTGTACTCAATCTCCTCTATACAAGAACCATATACGACTGGTTCCTTATAACTTACTACACTCAATTTCTTTACCAAAACTATACAGACTTCATTTCGGTGGGTTATCTTAATATTTCTGTGACACTGTGTATATTTTGTTCGTTGGAATGATTTCTTCGTTTTACGAATTTCAAGCTTTTTTTTATCACTTTCGTGATAGTAATCATATAGATTTTCCTCTTTGCAGTCGTTTGCACTCTCCATGACTATCATACAACCCAGTAAGTTCTTCAACTTTCTGTTAAGGGACTATCCATATTCGGCTCTCCGCTCGACTTAGGATTACACAGTGCACGTAACCGTGAGCTCTTCACAGCATGGCACGAGGGCGCCACGAAACAAGAGGCGGGAATCACAAAGAAGTGCAAAACAGCATGTGAAGTACAGCAAATGATGAGGCGTGCACCTGTCGTGTCCCCAGTGTTCTTAATCTACAGTCTATGTACAAAAATAATTATACGATCTAGTGTTATAAATACGCAATGAAAAATATCGCGGCGGCCGAGCAACGCTATACTCGACAATATTTCAATTATCAACATCATCAGGACTGAGTGTTTGCCACTCTCGTGATAGTGACAAACCTAGCTCTCCAAAATCAACAACTTTACCGTACTCTCTAAAGCATTCAGTGAAGTGAGAGCATTTGAATATTACAGAAACCTCTTACAATGCCACCCAAAACATCACGTAGATATTTAAATGAAATAAAATATACAAGAGTGAATGAGAAAACTCCTATGACTGCTGTCATCAACGTATGGACCAAACTTGTGATAGGAGAGAGCTGACAGTTTTAAGAAGAGCATGGTGATCAAATTCAATAGGACATAAATTAAGAACGATTTAACTCGTCAGCTGCACGTAAGGATAAAGCACTGGGTCACTTCCATGCTTCTAGAGCAGTCTGAACGATATGAACACATAATAAATTAAATTCACCATATCAACTGCCTCGGAGAATGAACACAAATAGGCAGATTAAGCAACATAGATATCTAAGTAGAAGTAGTTCCTGCAGCAAAGCTGCTGCAACACAAATGAGTATGAAATAACACACCGGCTCTTCATAAATAGAGACCCATTTGCAACCACAAATTAGAAAGCATTTGAGACCATTGCTAAAATGGCTAAGAACTTCAGGAACTAATCGATTCATTAGGGAAACCTACTTTTATGGCGAGCGCTGGGATTAAATATTTTTTACAAAAGAAAATTATTTTTCTCTATTTCGCGCTGTCGATTCGATGGTGAACCATTTTTCGGAAAAAAAAAAGTGGAGAAATCTACAACAGGCTGAATTGAAGAATGTTTCGGGTGTATTCTGCACACCGTTAAAGCGGCTAATAAAGTAATAAAAGCGGTAAATTTATAAAAGACGTTTGTGACTTATGTGATACTACTATAGAGCATCAAACCTAATGTTGGGTCCATCAGTATTCTTCATAGTACAGTAATCTGTTGTTCAGTGTGCGCTATGGGACGAATTTCTTGATGAATTAAAAAAAATAAATAAAATTGATATATTCAATAGTTTACTTTGCTGTATCAATGCAAATAAACACATTAGGCGGGTAATCCTTTTCTGGACAGCAAACACTCGCATAAGTATTTAGAAAACCAACTTTCCTAACACACTACAGGAGAATCGAGAAAATTCCAAGATTCTTCACAGACGGACAGTTATTAATATTTTTCATTGAAAGCTTGCATTATTTACAGAGGTGGAGAAGACCAAGGCGTCGCTGAAATCTCTTGATCGACTCTAGCTCCATGACGTAGCGATACACACACACATACGGGGCCGCCACCTTCGTTGCACACGTGAGGGCTCTTCAAGGTTACTTTGCCCGGTCACGGATCATTGTCCCAATATGATCGAATAATAAATAACACTTCTAGTCAAGGACAATAAGAGGTAACAGAACGTTACAATGAGTTGCTAAGAACAAAAGTATTGCAACATGCGTTAGGAGCAAGGGAAAGACCAATGGCATGATACGTTCAGACCGTTCCGTAACACCGTAGGAATACTGCAGATTTGGACATTCCACCAACATGCCGTGGTAAGAGTGGGACTATATTTTTCGGGGATCAAAAAGTTAAAAAATGAAACTGAAACCCACATTACATTGATACTCAAGGGCACGGCCCTCAGCAACAACAATATATTCTGTTGAAGGCGCAAATAGGGAAACGACAGAATGAGAAGATCTGGATCTAATCACATTGTATATTAGGTATGCTATGCCACAGTAAGCTCATCTTTCACATAGCAGATAACTCAGCCATATAGCTGAACTTTGAAGAGATGTTCGGCAGCCGCCCTTCCGCCCTTATACTACGTGCAGGGTTAGAACCCCTGTCTACTCGAAGCAGCGCACCCAAAGAGAAAAGTAATATCCTCAGAAAGAAAGTTTCATTTTGCCGACAAGGAGCAAAATTTGCGAATCTCTTCAATTAAACAAAGTACACGGAAATAACTTACAGAAACATTCAAATAGCGCGCTTGTAATAAAGCTCACGGTCTTACATCTAAGAAATGTTCGTCAAATAAATATATAAGATGTGCCTAACTAGAAAAAAGAACAGAATATAATCTATTTGCATAAAATTGGCAGAATGCCGCCGAACATTTCATTTATAAATGGTAGAGAGTTCAAATGAAGTCCAGGTAATGCACAGAAGTCATAATAGCTGAATAAGAATGCAAAAGCTATTCATTACCCAAGTATTTATATACCCGAACTCAGTAGATATTAATTTACTGAGTTTGACGATCGTTTATAGCTAAGAAGAACAGGTAAGCAACAGTAGTAGAGACAGCGTATGAATGTAGTACGGAGCGGCAGTATGAACAGAAAAGAGGCATGAGGGAAGCTAAACATTATTATTATTATATTGTAGGTTTTCCCGCCGTATTAGATACAAAGACTATATAACAGCGATCCAATTTTGTATGCTATAGTTTTGAAGTTTAGTCGAACTCAAATGAGTTCTATTAGAAAAATCTTGGCCATGTGCACCATGTCCGGCAGGAAATAAGGCGCGAGCATCTCCAACTCCACACGGCTCGGTCGAACGAAATCGCTCAGCCGTGCGGCGCAGTGAAGGAGACGAAAAACGAAGAGAAGAAGACAGAAAATACTCGTGCAAGGGGCCCTTACGTGGCCCCCCACACGGGAGCAGATAGGAGTCACATGGGATGGGTCGCTTACCACCATTCGGCGGCCCACCTCGCGGAACAGAAGGGGAAATATAGAGAACCTACCGAACTCTACAAAACTAACCTTCTCAACAGGAACTGCGGCCAGATGCTACATCCCCTGCAGAGAAGGTACTCGGGACCCCTGAGTGCGTGATGCCCCAACGTTGTGGGGGAAGCTAAACATAATGAAAGAACGGAAACAAGAGCACACAAAGTGCATCCTCAGTCTGAGTATTATCAAGAAAGCATAGTCGCAATTGGTAGAACTAGTGAACGGACTGCAGCAGTAGGAAACATAATATTAGGGACATGATAGATGTTCATAAAAAAGTACTGACTATTGAAACATAAAATAGGCAGCGAACATAGGCTTCACCTTAGCTACGCTGATACAAGTCATACGCCTTTCGACCAGAGAGCCTCCACGAGTTACAGTAAGTTGTGCAGTCCGTACGCAGGCTATCTGAGTGTCGATGCCATAGTTAAGCTATTACGAACAGGCACATTTAACTGCAATATGAGGAATACAGGACAACTTGTACTTTACTTTTCCATGTCTGGTTAGGTGGCAAGGATATTTCACCACCAGAAAGTAGAGGGAAAGTACACTTGACCGCACACTCCAACTGGGAGATCTCCTTATGCACTGGTTCGTGCTGCTGATGAATACTCTCTAGGCCCTTGGGAAGTGAACGGCTGTAGTCAACCACCAATTGTTCGAGGTATGGGAGCAATGACGGAAGGCGCCTCAGAACTGGGGACCAGCGCTAGTACTTATTGCTGGTTAAGTGAGTGCCCTCGCAGTGGATCTTCAATGTCAACACTGACGCTGCTTCGCTGGACATAAAGACTCACCTCATCGGCGGGGAAGCGTACGTACCCGAGACCGCAGGCACAGCGCCCTATCTATCGTCCCACTGCGAGGGCACTACTCTACCAGTTACAGACAATATGGTAATTGCTTTAACCAGTACAGGTTCAGGTAGCAATACCATGTTGCTGACAAGAAGTCCGGCGGCAGATACTTCAGGTTCCCAGAGTAGGTTAAAAAGGGGAGGAACCTACGAATCACACAATCAGTAATCAAAATGCAAACGAAGATGAAGCAAATTGATCAGCACGTTCAGAGAAACAATGAAAATCAATGAATGAATCAGATAACAAAGAGTAACATGCATCGATATTAAGCAGCAGGCGATTTTGAACAGTTCCGGTGAAGTCAAGTAAGCAAAAGTCTAATCAGCATAGTACTGCATGCATTTCCAAGTTTGTGACTGCTGTACAACCACTCTGAGCTAAAAAAATAAGGCAAGCTCAATCCACCGTGAACTTCGCCATGGAATAAAAATAACTAAAAAGGACAGGGAAATCAGCTTCTTCAGTACGAAAGCAATATCATGGTACCACTGAGCGCAGTGTTCTCGAGACTATGAGATCGCAACTCGTGTGAATTTGAAAAATCCAAATGGGCGAAGAGAAAACTGTAATCAAGCAAGGAAAACTCTTTAGTTTACCATATCGACTTGAATGTGTTCAGGAAATTTGCCTAATACGAAATCAACGAGAAATTTAAGACAAAAGCCAGAAGTGTAATCAGAGCGCCCACACCTAACCTTACCAAGGCTACGACGCTTAAGTAGACAGGCATAGCCGTGCCCTGTCCAAACGAACCTTGTGCTACGTATACCTTGCATTTGGAAGTTCATTGTAAAGTTTGCCTTTGTGTTCCCAGAATTCTTTAGGTTGGTCATCGACTTGCTGCAAAAACACAGGACCCAGTTATAGAAGAGACGTTACACCAAGATTACAATGACTCTGCTAGATCTGCTCGATACAAGTAGCTGATAACAGGTGGAGTTACACTGTCAAGGCTAAAATGAAATTGGGGCATACAAATAAAACTGAAGTCATTCATTTAAAACATGAGTAGGGCTCATTAGAGTGAGGTTTCCTCATTGAATATAGTTCAAGAAACGCTCGCATAGCAGCAACTGATTTAGCACATATAGGGCCTATATGCTGTGTCCGAGAAATACAGTCTCGACTAACGCCTAATAAACTCTCTCAAATTTGCCGACAAGATTCCTCAGTGTGATTATGAGAAAAAAATGGCCACATTCGATAACGGAGAACATGAAGCAGGCGATGGACGCAGTGAGTAGGTGCTGAGGAAGGTGCTGGTGCGAGTAACATATGTGATATCTACACAAGAGCCAGACTCGTGGTTCTGTAATACTGGACTAGGGCGCGGCCTCAAGAGATAGTAGGACAAGAGAGCGAGTTTCTCCTACACAAGAGCTTATAGAACTATAAGGTTATGTCAAATCCTACAAGTATTACTATGGTAATAAACGCGCGTGGACTGAACGTCTCTGGAAGATACAGCGATTCCAATCAATACTGAGCTCCGGCGTACCATCACGTAAGGAAGAGAGTGGCAATTTCTGATATGTGAGCATAAACATTTTTTGCTTCTCATACAGCAACCAAGCAAGACACGTTGCCCAGGCCATACTACCGGAAATTTTATCATTTTTTCATTACATCTGGCGGAGAGACGAGCGAATTTGTGACCTGACGTACACGTATGCAAAGTAACTGCCCCAGAGCACGCCAGCACACATGTGCCTTCTTCAGTGTCCGTCCGAGTTACTGAAGGCAGACGAGCCTGCTCCATCGTGACCACAACGAAGCCGTGCGTGACGCTACAACCTGGCACAGCCAATCGTGTTTTGGCAAGTTTCCCACAAGAATGTGTGTCGATTCATCTCATTTAACGGTGACACCAGGTATGCCTATCATGGGCCACGATTGAGCACAGTCGTCTTGCTCTCTCTTTCCCTCTCTGCACATTGAGTGTTCACACCCCCCACTGAACAACTTGGTTATGCAAGTATTTACTATAGTGCTGGTATTGCGCAACTAATATCATGTCAGGCGAATAACAAATAAAAAAATCACTATCGATAACACTCTGCCGGCCTACATTAATACGCTACGCTTGCCTCTTTGTATTCCGAGCCATCTAGTGTAAAGAAGTCTTCTAATTTCCATTGAAGCGTCTCGAAGGTTGGCCTCTTCATTGGATCCTTATACCTGTAGGGAACAAATTTTTGTCTCGTCAGATGACATAAGTACTGATACAAGCAAAAGGACATTAGAAATTAGCTATAGCCCCTGGGCACAAAACGGAGTTTTAGAAAAGAGAAGGGACAAGTAGGATGTCCATTTATCCAGAAAGCTGGGAACCCAAGAAATGGAGGGGACCATGCAAAACAGTCGAGAAAGAAGCGAGACACAAGAAAGATAGTTAATATAGGTAGGGAACAAGCAAGAACAAAGTGAACACAAGGGAAAAAAATAAATAAATAAAATGCTGAATACTTTGCTAACTCGGAAGAACCCAATCGGGAATTACAGGCATTTATCAGATATTAATCGGATATCCTTTCCTATTTACTCATAGGCAGCTGATAAACGCCAATAACTTTCCGATGGGGAACCTATGAGGTCAGTTGTGGGCAAGAAACACATCACAGTTAGCATATATGGCATAACAGCATACGGGAAATGCTCCAACTATACGATAAGTTTTAATTGGAAGCGTTTGCTTGAATCCATTGCATGCATACAGGCATATGCCAAGGCTGTTAATATGAATGCTGCTGCAGGTCAATTCTATAACTCGTTATTCGTAGAAATAGCATTGCTAAACCATGTTTCATTGAGTACGCATGACCTAATAGGCTTAGAACGCTGAAGGTACTTATTCCCTGACAACTAAAAGGACACTTCTGCCAGCTTTTTGGACGAAAATGATATTTCTATATGAAAATGTAAAACTTTGGTATATGCTGCAGCTAATCCTTAACCTATTATTGCACCCTCTCCATTCTTCCTTAGATTATGAATAGTGTTATCATCTGAGAAATAAAAGTTTAGTTTATGCACTTATAGGTTAATACGCATTATACCTACCATTCTACAGTGCGTTACCTTTGATTATGCAAATTTATATAACTTTTAAAATTATTTTTAAAGATAAATGTCAAACATTTAAAATGTGTATAGTAAGTTAGTGCACAGGTATGTTGCAACTATAAAAACAACAAGAGAGAAAGAAAACGGAACAATTTGCCCCGTTTTGGCAACATTTGCTTATCGCACGGGGTTCTGCTGTTACCCCAGATTATGCAACATCACTCTCTAGTCAACATGGGCAAGATATACGGTTTAAAAAGTGAAGAAAAGATCAAAGTGACCTCGTTATTGACTTCTGGTAAGACAACGCTCGAAGTTTCCAAGGAATTACAGCGTGATCACCGAACAATTAAGGCTTATGCAATTGAAGGTAA
>LQNS02276866.1:16751617-16761927 GCA_001587735.2 Parhyale hawaiensis
ATGTTGCATAACGGGGCTGAGATTGCACTGTACTTCACCATTCATGCATCACAGGATCAGTTTGCGTTATATTTTTTGTATTACAAGGTTAAGATGTAAATCCCATCATCGAGTGCTAAGAGAAAAAAATCAAGACCACAATCCCTTTCAAGTCTTGGGCCACACTTTGTCAAGAGAAAAAATTGCACTCCCTTCGTTATTATTTCTACATAAAATGAAGACGGGATTCTTATAATCAAGCATTAAAGATAGTGTATTCGTTTATATTTTTATCGATGGAAGCAATATCTCACTCTCTCAATTCTCCTTTACATCGCGGTACCAAGATCACTCCTCTTTTTCTATTTTTTGCAGCAGTGGATAAATGCCGCACTTCATCCCTGGATTAATATCAGTCTGCCATTAGGGGATTAGTTGTGAAGATGATTAAAAAGAAAAGTTATTCGTTGATACTGCTGTACATGACTAGAACGAATTCCCTAACCGTCTCACGGCCGCTTAACCTGACACAGAGACTACATTAAAAAATTAGATGGGCTCAATTACGCCTATCCAAGTTTTAGGGGCTCTCATTTTCTGAACTCTACCCACTCTACTGAGAGCTTCCCTTAAACCACAGCACAGAAGCAGATCCAATTTTTCAGAGACGAAAATCTACTAAACTAGCTCAAAAGCTTCACGTGGTCTTATGGTACGTATGGTATAGGTACCCGCTGTGGAAGGGTGGGACATAATAAAATACCCCAAGGGCACCGTAGCATGGAGCTACAGGCAGCAGAGGGCACGAGAACGGCAGTGACAGAGACACGACGGAGCGGTCGGCTATGGCTTACCTGACTCTGTACGCAGCAGAGGCGGTTGGTAGTAGTGGTATGTGGTGGTGGTGGTGGAGGAAGGGACAGAAGATAGAGAGAGGGGCGGGACGTCGTGTAGAAGAGCACAGCAGATAAATTAAGAAAACAGCATAGAGTACACAAAATAAAGAGTAAGTACTGCAACACTACAAATTCATGCCTTATTGAAGTAGTTACCTAACTGACCAACACATAGAGGAATTACCCAATTGCCGAACTATTTCCGAACAAACAGCTATTATTTGATGGGATTTTCACTGTCACCTATCAAATATAACTGTTTGTTCGGAAATACAGTTGGTTCGGCAATTGGGTGATTCCCATACCAAAGATAGTGATTTCACTAGCACGAGTTTCATCCCAAACTACTTACTGCAATATCACTACGCTGAACCTCAGTATTCCAATACAAATATCAATACTTTCGGCATATCTATTACCACTGCATAATTTACATTTTGGTGAACCAACCTTTTCTAAGCTTATGTCATTATGTTTCCAACCGTTTCCTAAATGTTTTTCTCTAAACATACAAGTGAACAAAAAACCTAGCGTAAAATAGTTCACTAACATTGAAATTAACAAGTGATTGATGATAACCCAGTGGTGTACTCAAAACTTGCATCCATGGAGATATCGTTAAATTTGTGGATTCCAAGGTAAAGTGCAAGGGAAGTGCCGTCACATTTGAATCCCACGTGGGACTATTGAAAACGATAAACGAAAAAGCATATGGATGCACAACACATCTTTGTTGTTGGTTGATAGTTGAACATTGCAATATCCATGACTCAAAGTTAAGTAGCATATCCTCCCTCACTCACGATGAACACATGATCGATGAAATTTGCACTATTCTTCAAAATATCTCCAGGAAAAATATCATCGGGCTCTTCTTCTTCAATTAATTAACACGGAACATACAAAGCTGCATACGAGGTGGACGACAGTGCGCCATATATTTTTCTCAATCCACTATGCCAGATTGGAATTCTTCAGAAATCAGTAGGCTATATATCTGTAGTTGAGTGCACCAAATAGGACACAGCGACTAACAACAAGGATATGCAGTGAAATCAAACAACAATCTTATAAAGAAAGCGAGGTCAGCTAAACAATGAAAACAGTAACTAGATAGTAAGATTTATCAAGAACCCACCTGTGTCCCAAAATATTAGTTGCTAGCTGCTACTCTTCTACAATACAGCTAAAATTAAAAGTACCGATCTATTAACAAGTGGAAATGACAGAAGTGTGTAGTAAAGTGATGAGTGACTTGCATCGCCCAATCCGAAGCTGAGAAGAAAATGTATTCTAGTACTCGACATTGAGACTGAGAATTTTAGTAAGTTCACCGATGACTGAATTTTGGGCAGAAAGAAAATTCTTCCACACGTGCCACAGCACAGTCAAGTTTCACGTAAAGCAATAATGCAAACCTTACGAGAGCAGCAGCGAAAGAGAATATATACTTTTAATTGTCAGTGCATCAAAAGCATCTCATCTTACTAGGCGACCCACTAAAATAGATCTGGTTTGATGGCGACTTATGAAATAGCTACCATGTCTGAATAATGAATTTGGAAAAAATATCTTGGAAACTCCTAAGAACACTTACAGTGAGTGTATGAAGTAAAATATATGAGTTAAAAAATTAAAAGAACCTCTGAGATTCAAGTGTATTACTTCTAAGCTGAAAAAAGCACTTGAGACAGAACACCCCGTCAACTTGTAAAGAAACTGAGAGGAGAACACCGACTGATCCCAAAGAGGAAAGAACAGGAGTAATAACAGCCTATTGTACCTACACCAGTATGATAACAAGCCCGCTGTACCTTAGTCGAGNGCACTTGAGACAGAACACCCCGTCAACTTGTAAAGAAACTGAGAGGAGAACACCGACTGATCCCAAAGAGGAAAGAACAGGAGTAATAACAGCCTATTGTACCTACACCAGTATGATAACAAGCCCGCTGTACCTTAGTCGAGAAGAAACCTGAACAATATAATTATACCTATTGTATCTAAATAAAATAAAAAAGAAGCCTGTGAAATAGAAGTGCACTGTTGGAGGTATTAGAACAGTGTCAAAATAAAAGCCTAGTAACTGCATTTCTAATTTTAAAATATTGCACATAAATAAATAATCGGCTAATTATATAACCAACTATAGAGGCACTCAAATATATATATATAGCTATATAAAACTGATGAAATAAGGAACAACGTAGTATATTGCAATGCATGAGATACAAAAAGCACAAACTTTGTATCAGTTTTACATAAAAGGAATCCTAAAAATGAAAGATGTGCAAAAATGGATTGAAAATAGATACAGGAATGCAGGAACTCATCCGCGCAACAAGAAATGCAACATAAAACATAATGTGATGCAAAAAAACAAATATGAAGCGCATCTATGTCAAGTCCAGGGAATAGTTTGGTTTCTCATAACATAAGCCAATGCGATGCAAAAGAGATAGATGGATGAGCGACGGAGGGGAGGAGGAGGAATGATGGATGCAGAGGGCGCGAAGACAAGTGCTAAAGCTGAGCTGAGGCCACGGCGACACAAGGTCTATTGAGGCGGAGTCACACTATAAGCATTTGTTCCATGTACGCAGTACAAAACAGTCCAAACGTCTGGCTGCTTCTTTGCAAACCTTGTAAACAACAACACAAAACTCAAAAAAACTTACTAAGTGTTCAATTTCAATAACTAGTAACATTTGTTCGAGGCCAACAAACATGACGATTCATCAAGATGTTGGTGATCACAAAATTGTGTGAACAGGAAGGCGACAAACCGTTCCAACACTTCTACCACGCACCTGGACCAAAACACTCTAGTGTGAACCTGCCTTTAGGGACGTTACTATACCGGCGACCAATATGAGGCCAGCAGCAAGGGTTGACACATCAATAGGTCATAGGTTTCGGAGGGGGGGGGCCTTGCTGGACAGTGTTGTTTAGGCTAACATGGACGACACTAAAGCCGGGGCCACACTATAAGATCGTTAGCACAACTTAATGCGAGGATGTGCAGCTCGCGCTTCGTTCATATTTCATGACGACACGCGAGCAGCACGTTGTGCTTGGGATAGTCTAGTGTGGCCGCGGCATACAAAAAATACAAGACGGGTCATGCGCACGTGCAGGCCGTGACGTAGACACAGTACACCAGGCGACGCAATTCAGAGTCCCACGTGTGGACGGGTCACCACTAAATACAGAAGACGGGTTCGTGGGTTTGGATCACTGCTCCAACGTTAGTACGGAACTCCCTTTATTAATTTCAGCGCAGGCTGTGGCAATTCGATACTTTTCCGAAGCGTATATTTAAATACCGGCAACTTTTTATGTCTTCAGCTGTATTGATTGATTGATTGATTGATTAGCTGAAACTTGGGTCACTTTGATGCACGCATTATTCACAGAATATCTGAAAAACGTTACCGTCAATAAAGATTTCGATTACCAGGTCATTTAACAAAATCATTAATGCCCACCTACGACCAAGTCTCACATCTCTGTGAGGAACACCTGGGCAACTATGCTACGGGGGCAACATAGGCTAACATTTCTTATAGAGCTTGGCATACGAAGTGAAGTAACGTCATAATGGGAAGCTAGCAGTAACGATCGGGCACACAACAGCCAGGCAAAGAGGCCTCGTGTCTCTCACAGTAAGACTAAGTGGACTAATGAGCAGAGACTACTATAGCTACTATACTGCCAGAGCTAAACCTTAATCACGTCCTCATAGGCAGCATCGATACGGAGAGCTGTATTATAAAATATTACTATGTTACGACGCACACGCGTGGTAGCTACCACATTTTTCGTATACTCATTCGCACAAAGTTCTTTGCCAAATTACATATAACATGCAAAACTGGACTTGTGTTAAGCCTACTGACAGGCATTATTTTATTTTTCTATTTTTTTCTATTCATGACTTCCTAAGCATTAACAAGGCCTACTAAAGCTAAAGAATTAAAATTATTAATTACAATTCATTTAGAAACAGATACAAAAGCTGGATTGATAAAGCAGCTACAAAGCATCACCATTGACATGAGGGGGCCCAATCTTATTTTTGCTCTTTCATTACAAATGGACGTGGCAGAGTCAAGTTAAGTCAGGTGCCGAAAGGAGCGAAAGATATCCCAAATTTATAACATTTCCAGTTTAACCATAGCTAGATATCCCACAAACCCTCACCAAGTTCATGAAAATAACTCAGTCGTGCTAGAAATACAGTAGGCGGGAGCAATGCGCCTGAAATGTTATTTTAAAAAAGGAGGCACAGAAAAGGGGAACAGTCGAAAACTCCGAAAAATATTACCATTCTTTATAAGGCACCCCAATGGATATCAGAAATATACAGAAAAAAATGGTAGATGGTAAATAAATCAAACGTCAACAACGTCTGAACCACAAAGGAAGAGCCACCGAGTAGAACTATACGTTGGCAACACTGAGGTACGGAGAGAAGCGCGCGCTGACGCACACACGATCGTCCCGAGTTTCTGCATCACCCAGCCAGCACTTGTCCGTCGTCCAATGCATCATAGTGTACGGAAGGTAGGGAATGATCAGATGCATGATTTTGCATATAGCTAATATAGCAGCTGAACGCCATACCCGGAGCAATATCGAGGCTTTAAATGCAGCTCTGTTTGGCGATACGGATAAGATGTCCCTGCTTGTTGATAACGATAAGCTGCACCTACTGATAAGATGCATGATTTTGGAGATAGTAGCGCAGCTAAGCAGCACACCCGAAGCCCCAAAACGAATGTGAACATTGCTCAGTTTGCCTGCATTTTGTTAAGTTTTCAAAAATGACATGGAAGAGATTCGCTGAGCTAAGGCTGGAAGAAAAAAATCTGACACAAGCATGCTCTAAAAGCTTAGTGATATGAAACCTAAAATGATATGGGGTACTCGGTAACCGCATCAACACTGAACGGTCGGAATTGAAACACAATTTCACTTTTTTCTTCTGCTTGCTGAAAAAATGTCACACATCACTGACCCTGAACACACTGGAAACTGTGTTGTCCCAGGCCAGCACTGTTTCCATTAAACTGACAGGAAGTAACTGCCATAGCGTACTCATGAAACATAAACTGCAGTTTATGTGCTTCATGAGTACCAAGGCCGTTACTTCCTGCATGTGAACAGGACAGTGTAATGGGTTTGGGACATCATTTATCACAGTACGTAACTGTCAGTAGAAGAAGCTATTCTAACTACTAGTATTTAAGATGATGTAAAGTTTCAAAGGAAATGCTGTAACTACTCTATAAAACAGCCCGTATAGTATCCCAATTAAAAATGTAGCTATACTTTTCGTCTATTTGACACCATCACCCCAGGTTGTGGAGTAGAAGAATTAAGGTCGTCTTCAATAAGCACTTCTCCAATTTCAATCGTACTTCTGGTAACATAAACTGTTCGTATCTCTTGTGGTCTGGTAATCCTGAAGTCACTCATGGGAGAATGTCAAAGTGGACTATGATTCCAAGGGGCCCCTATATCACTAATCTCCAAAGTTTTGAGTATTATCAGGATCAGAGAGAGATGCATGATATAAACCAGGAGAACTAGCCGCTTCCCAAAAGGATACAAAATACAGAAGATCACAAAAGTAAACATCAACATCCCCTGCTATATCCAAACAGATACTGCAGAGATCTGGACAAGATCTTACCTTGATGAGCCTAGCCAGTCCGAAATCAGCGATTTTGACGATGTTGTTGTCACCAACAAGAACGTTGCGAGCAGCCAAGTCTCTGTGGATGTAATTCTCAGACTCGAGGTAGGCCATGCCAGCGGCTATCTGCGCAGCCATGTCGATGAGCACAGGCAGTTTGAGGCACCTGCCCTTACCTGTAACGCCAACACATGCAATATCAACCAGGAGAGACAGACTCCACCAAGCTAAACTACACTGTTTCTACCATCCAGCTCTTACTGTTATACAAGTAACGGTTGAACGAGACCGTAGTCGAACCCTGCCCTCACGGCCAAAAGTGCACAACACACCATACAACCTCTAATGACCGAATACCTACTAATACTCCAGTCTGTACAAACAAATTATGACATTGCAGGGGTTTTAGATCTGCGGAGTGTCCAGTGTGTGCCATTGCCTGCCTTAGGGAAGCGGGTCTGCTCGACCAGATACACTCGGGTAATCCAACAACACCACCACACAACAGTGTTGACTTGCTCACAGGCTACACGCTGAAATTATTTTATTAGGCAGGCCTGCCGAGTTGGGAGTTTTGAGGGCCAGGAGTCGGCCACTAGCTTGTCCCAAGAGTCGGAGTTTACTTAGTTGCAGAATTGGAGTTAGGCATGTCTGGGGTATAAGTTGAACACTAGTCGGACCCAAGAATCGCAGTCGGACTTGATTCATCCAACTCTGCAACCCTTTAATGCTTTACCATCCCCTTGGGTTCGTCAGCCCACATATATTGTGGCAGGGAAAGGGCCTGCCAGAATATACCCCTGAGGGCGCTCTTCAACAAACGTTGTTCGCCTACTTTTACACGAAAAATATCTGGCAGACATTTTTGGCTGTTGACCCAATAGTGTCTACACTGCAGAGTGCTACACTCGTGTGTGATTGACTTGAATCTCCTATCTCACGAACGACACTTACGAGATACACACCCAACGTTCCCCAACACTACTACATGTGTACAGTACCCTGAAGATACTCCAGCAGAGAGCCGTTCTTCATCAGTTCGGTGATGATGTAAATAGGCTCCTCCAAGGTACAGACGGCGTACAGCTGTATGAGTTTGCAGTGTCGTAATTTCTTCATAATTTGTGCTTCTGACAGGAAATCTTTTGGGTCCATTGTTCCTGTGGAAGAGAATAGCACGCAAATGTAATGACGTTTATAGAATGAGTGCACGTTCATTCTGCAATGAAATATGTTAAAATTTGTTCACCTTTAAAGTTACAAACCTATGTGTTATAAGTTAATGTCTTGTGAGGCACAAACGATAAGTTGCAGATTCCATAGACTTCGTTCCATGCAGACAACACGTCGAAGCTTGCAAAAACCTTAAACTATAATAGCCTAACCTTTCAAAAATTATTTTCTGTGTATTGTAGTTCTATTTTGTTAAATAAGAATTGATAGGTTCTAAATGAAACAAAATAAGCATATGCTTACCAATTGAGACATGCAATGCATTTTGATGCATGCGTAACATGTAACACAGCACATACCATATAGCAGTCTAGGTCAGTGGCCAGCCAGTGCGAGCGCATGAACCTCACTTTCAACACTAAAACACTCACATAGAGAAAAACAACTGTTCTTAGCATAAGAAGAGAGTCACGGGTAGACTACAAAGGACCTGACACCTGCCTCTCCTGATTTCTCGTTATAAAAGTCATAACCTGTTTATTAAATTAGTAGGAGCTATCTGTTAGCACTGATAACTAATGCGAGGTTCCACGGTGCGTAATACACCACAGCAGAGAGCGACATTTAGTATCAGATCAATTTAGATCATATATTAATGTAACTGTCTGCAGACATAATATGGTGTTTCAAGAGATAAAAAGAAAAAAAAAACATGTCGTAGCTAGAGGAGGGTACGTCTACAAAAAATAAAATAGGAGTACCTAGTACTACCTACATGTACGGAATACCACGCAAGGGAAAATGAAATTGGGGAAAGTAGACGAAGACTGTCAGTTGAAACAAGCAATGAAGTAAAGTAGGCACGTGATTATAAATGCCTAATTTTTAAGGTGACCAGCAAGGTCCCCCCCAAGTTCCTGTAGCTGCATGTTTCTTACCAGGTTTGAGAGTCTTTATGGCCACGGGAGTGGTGTTGTTCCAAAGGCCCTCCCACACCTCTCCAAACTGGCCATGACCAAGTTTGCGTACGAACTTGAGCGAGGACCGCTCGATCTCCCACTGGTCCCTGGTGCTGTGGGACAGTCCTGAGGTTACAGGCTTCTCCACCTGCAGTGCAATAAGGATCATCAATTAGAGAAAATAATCTTATAACAAATAATATATATACAATTAGAGGCTGGGTTACTTTGCAACAGATGCTTTACTCAAATTATTCAGGATGATGGTTGTTACGCTGATGAAAACTGTGAGCGACAAACAAAGCTGTGATCAACTCTCTTAACGATACATGCACACGTGGTTCAGCTCGAGTGTTCAAAACACATGCACTCAACTAATAAGTCGATAGTACCCAGTCTACAAAGTAGCTGAAGAGCTAAGTTAATGGAAATATTGGTTGCATTCGTAAGATCAGCTACGTATTATCTTTGTTGGTTAAGTTTATCCACATATGGGGAGTTGCTAGTAGGTATAGAATGCATTACAATCGAGTTATGAGTTGCACCATTAAGGCTACAGTCGATGAACATCAAATTCTTTAACAATAGCTAATGTAAAAAGATTCAGAAACAACTCTACTAGTAGCAAGCTTAGTTTGTATACCAAACATTATTCATCTACAAAAATTCACGTCTGAAACTAGAAAAACTACAGGAATCTACCGATGAAGTAACACAAACAGCATAAATCACAAAATCTAAAGAAAGTAAAAAGAAGCGCATCTCGGGTTGCATCGAGGCCCCAGAACATGCATTACTTGCACAAGAAGATGTAGGCAGCTCCGTGAAGTAGGTAACATCACTAAAGAGCCTCAACAAATCTAATGCAACACAGAAGTCATCAATGACTGAACTACCATACAACCACAAATACGAGAATAGGCACGATACTTAGCATCAACATGTATGCACTATTGAAGTGGTACACGTTTTCACAGTTACTCAAACAACCTATAACTAAATAGCAACTGCAATGCTGATGAAATAAGTATGAGGTATATACGGTATCTCATCTGGGTGCTTCAGTCGGCTGACACAGCTTCCGAAAGTGCTCAGCAATCTATCAAATTTTATATCATTTAGATTTAGTTTTTTTTTAATTTTTACTGTATGAACTATTATCTGACGGTGTTATTGCTTTTAATTTCCAGATGCATTCATTGAGAATGACGTTTGTCAAAACCAGCTGGTCTGAATACGTAATAAATGATTTTTATCGCTATTTTAGTGTTTTATTCTTACTGAGAATTAGGTTTGCCACCAGTCGTCCCATATCAGAATCACATTCCTGCCTAGCTAACTACCTTTTTGCCAATTCAACCCTAGGAACTTTATTAAGTCTGAGATGCTAACACAAAATTTCCATTTTACCGTACTGCCCTCATAGTTTTATTTGGGTGGTGAAATGCCGTTCTTCAAAATATCTAACTAGAGCACTCTGAGAGCGCATACCTACGCCAAGTGAGCCAACGGTAGCAAAAATTCAAATTGGCTCTGAAACCATAATTTTCTTTGCATAAACTCCAAAATCTGATCATTTGTGCCTTTTTATATTAATAACAG
>LQNS02276866.1:16800346-16815495 GCA_001587735.2 Parhyale hawaiensis
GCAACAGATGCTTGATACTGTGAGTGGTTATGGTAGGGATTTTCATGTTAAATTTAGTGCTGAGAAGAACAAAGTACTAGTAGTAAACTCAGCAGCAGATGATGAAAATAGGGTATGGCAGCTTGGGGGCCAGGACATAGGGCAAACGAGAGACTACAAATATCTAGGAATATGGGTGGATGAGCTTGAGTGTGATAAAACTAAACATGAGAAAGTAAGCAAGGCAAATGAATGGTTGGGGCGACTGTGTAGTGCGGCCCGCTTACGGGCTTGCAAGTATGAAGTTCTGAGAGAGATCTGGAAAGTGGTGAATGTACCAAGTGTGATGTATGGTATGGATATTGTGCCATGGAATGAGAGTGAAATCAGCAAGCTAGAAGTGATACAAGCTAAGGTTGCTGGGGCAGCTCTCAGTGCACCAATTAAGGTGGACAGCAACAGAGGCACTCAGAGGGGATATGGGATGAAGCACATTTAAGGAACGCATGATGAAGAGTATACTGAACTATAAAGTACGACTGGAACGTATGGATAGTGGAAGGTGGGCTAGGAAAGTGCACTTGTGGAATGTCCGCCAGAGCAAATGGGACAGAGCGTGTAGACGTACAGTTGATGTTTGTGGCCTGCACGTTAGGTAGGCACACCAGGTACCTGAACTGGCCAGAGATGAATAGCGAGTGCTTGTAGAAGTAGGGGGAAGGTCTTGATTGGAGGGTGCGGCAGTGGAGGAAAGAAATTGATAGGCGAGTGCAAACATACGGACTAGATAAATGGCGAGGAGGTATGGAAGAAAAGCCAACTCTAGTATGGTACAGGAATAATGAATGCCGTAAGTATGAATGTTGGTATGATGGAAGTAGAGGTGGCGACCAGCTGTTCCAAGCACGGTCTCAGGCTCTCAATGTGAATGCTCACACTTATCGGTGGAATGAAATATGAAGTCATGTGTGCCAAATGTGCAACTGGGGTGAGGATGAAAGTGTAGAAAATTTAATCTTGGAGTGTGCAGCATATTCACAGGAACGAGAGGTGATGATGCAAGTGGTCCTGGAAGAGAGGGGTGCACAAGAAGGTGTGGTGTACGAGAGAACGGGCGTGGAATAGTTGACTCGAATGCTTGGATGTGATGGAGTGGCAAGTGTGAGGATGATTGAGTGTGTCAAAGAGTACCTGGCAAGGGTGTGGGTTAAGAGAGAGGTGGCTATTAGGGATAGGTGAGTTTAACACTGTGCAATTAGTTCCTGACTTACTAGGGCTCCACAGTGTAACCCTCATTAAGGAGTTCCTGACTTACTAATTCTCCACAGTGAGAACTAGCATGGTTTATTAATTTGTTGTCTAGTTTTTTGAGTAGGGATTAATTGGTACCTATAGCTGGTGTGGATGCCTCCCTGGTCTGGCTGTCCTGCTCTGGGAGTGTCTGGGCCTGGGGAGACGCAGAGGTGAGTTTGCAGTGTCTTATATAGTCGAATGACCCGAGCAGCGCTTGCTTCCGTGTGTTTGCTGAGACCGGCCACCATGTGGTGGCAAAACATGTATTATATAGAGCTGACCAGCTGCCTGTGGTGGCAAAACATGTATTATTTAGAGCTATGCAGTATATCGATCTAAAGATATGATGTTGCGGGTTTGCCTATGCCCTGACTCCTGATGCACATCACCCTGCTAATGGAATTGGAATTGGATCGGGTCACGGTAACCTTCTCCAGGTTGCGATAGATCGGTTTTGGTGTGATTGCGACACACCTCTGCTGGTCTGACCATGTGAGGGTGCACGTCTTGGGGAACCAGAACCAAAAGCCCTATTATAGGAGTTAAGAATCAATACCAGTTGAAGGTCACAATATGTTTTAGATATATATAAATTTAGCCATCTTATTATGATAGCGCTCAACATGAGGATCATAGATGTATAGATACCAAATCAAACCATAACTAGAGTGCCTCGGTGGCGTAAGACCATCACCCGTGGTAGAGGGCAAATTCAACCAAGTCATTTTCGATGAACGAGGCGAGGGCACTACCGCATTCATTCCATGGATTAGCTCTTCAATGATAACATTGGAAAAAATAGACCCACCATTCTCCAGCCGCCGCACTGGAGGCAAATTCACCCCGGTGGAGAATATTCAACGCCGTAATTTTCTATGGCCAGCTAGGTCCAGTTTTTTGACTTGAGTAACATTTGGGGTAACCCACCAAACTCCCTACAAAAAATTATGTAGCCTGCTCAACTCCTTCGACCACTTTTTGGGCGGACAGACATACTAGTTTTATATATATATATATATTTACTTACATCTTGAACGAAAACATTATCACCTCTCTCACTTTGTTCGCGGGTGATAAAAATCAAAATTAGTTCAATCTAAATCTGCACAAAACTCACATCAATCCACATTTCACAGTAACACGCAGGTTCTTTTGTCGACCGTGATAGTCGTGCATCAATAAATGTGATACCAGCTACGTTGCACAAAACTAGGATTAACTCGGGAATGCAGTTCAAGTCGCCTGGGACTGACTGGGGTGTAAATGTTAATTGATTACACGGTCAAGATCTACATGTTAAGTGTAGTGAAAGTTCATGAGCGCCATTGGTGAAAGCCTCTTGTCCCATGGTTGATCTGAGGTATGAATGGGGGCGCCGCAGTATGCGTGCATTCATTCACATTAACAGATCAGCGGAAGGGTATGGATATTTAGAAATGTCAAAGGATCACATTCTTTGATAGCTTCTGTCGGAGACTTGGGTCATTTCTCATCTAGAATGTTTACAGACGTAGGTCGTTCCATAAGGAACGTCTCCTATTTTCATTCCGTCCGAGGGGACTGCAACTTGCATCGTTATAATGGCTGAACTTGTGCACTCATGACCTGAACGTTTCATCTCCCTGTTGTAGATATTGACGGTGTGACAGGCGAAGAAAGCCATCTTGTCATGGACATGAGTCCGAAGCAAAGATGCATTATTGAATTCTTCTATGTAAAAAAATTGAACCAATCAACATTCACCTGCACCTAGTGAACATTTACAATGTCAATGTAGTTGATGCCAGCACAGTTAGGAGATGGGTTCATCGATTTCAGAGTGGCGACACAACTATTAATATTTTAAAACTTAGAGCACGATGTATATAGACTTCATGCTGAAGTCAAGGCCACGACTACGCAGTCGGTCTAGTTGAGTTGGCCTTCGGCTGCTAGAGGCAACGAAAGTTTGTAACGTGGCACTGAGCTTCAAAGCAGTCAATGGTTCGTAGCTCTGAGGATGTGATAGCACCGCCTAAGCGTAATTGGCTGTTTAGCACCTGACGTCAGGCAAGTTTTTGTTTTGATCACGTGACAGCGGTTCCAGGAAATTTTCGCACAAACTTGCATTATTTACAAAAATAACTAGAGAGCAATCTGAGAGCGCATACCTCCACCAAGCAAGGCAACGGTAAAGAAAAATTCCAATTGGTTCTGAAACCATGGTTTTCTTTGTATCAACACCAAAATTTAACCACTTATGCCTTCCCATAGTATTAACAGTTTCATTAATTTTCTTGACGATCCGTTTATGACTTTTTGAGTTATGCTGTTAACCAACATTATGACAAACATAAGTCAAACACACAAACGGACCAACCCGATCATCGCCAAAGATTATTATTTATATTCTTTAGCATTACCAACAAGTCCTGTAAATTTCATAGAAAGCCATAAATAACTTTTTGAGTTGTGTTAACAAGCATAAAATCAAAAACAGCGACAAGCGAACGAACCAACATAACATCACAAAAGTTTGGTCATTACTCTTCGTAATATACCTAACAACTCATGTAAATTTCATTAAAATCCATCCATAACTTTTTGAGTTATGGCACCAAGACAAAATAGGCAGACAAACAAACAGATGAGCGGACTTTCACTAAAATTTAATCATCTGTTCCTGCTGTTAAAGTGCCTAACAATCCCTGTAAATTTCGTAAAGCTCCAACCATAACTTTTTGAGTAATCTTGGTGACAGACAAACAACCAGACAGACAAACACGGCAAAAACATAGCCTCCTTGGCGGTGGTAGAAACTTTTGAGACTGTCTTCATGAAAGTTTAGAGAGCATCTTCGCCAATTCTCAGCCACCTTTAACAACTCTATTATCAAACCTCTCGCTTGGCGTAAAGATGGATTAATAAATTGAAACGATAAATGTTTGACTTCTACATTTAAAAACTAGAGAAACACTCCAAGTTCGCAGCCAAGGAACGTTATGCTAACGAAAAAAAATTTAATTAGCTCAAAATTTAGAATTTTTTCGGATCATCAAAATAGTTCCAGTATGTATTGTGAAGTATCCCATCTAAAATGTTTCGCACTATGTTGCTTACAGACAGAAAAACAAGCGAAGAGACAAAAAGGCTCCAAATATTATATTTTGCAACTCTCAAAACATTGCCGTGAAAACCATTATCAACCGAATAGTTACCGAATGCGATCAAGCCAGTCCATTGCAAAAAAAAAGCTTCTGTGATCACAAACTGACTCAAAACTAAAATGAGGTGATGTTTATAACGGATTTCAATGCATATCGTATATGGTGCTCTGGTAACACTGAGATTGTATGCCGTATAGTTTATAGTTTAGCATTACTAGCGAGATCACTTGACGAGATCCCCAGCGAGACAGTCTCGTAGTACGATGTTCTCCACCCACACTAAAACTGTTGAAACGCCCTCTCTCTCTGTCTCTGGAGCTCATCTCTGGAATTATCTTCTATTTCTAATACAAGATACGACTCAATTCATTAATGCTCACCAAGATGATTCTATCTCATTTTTGAAACGTACCAATAGCTGTTCCAAGAATTTCATTTGCTAGTGCGACAGAGTCTCACACTTTTGGTAAAAACTTCAGCTGGTCTGTAACTACAAATTGCACATTCTACTTTTTACCTCACACTGAAAAATCTTGAAAACGTATCCCTTATAAATCAGTTACACTTGTTCTAAGTTTAATTTGTAATGCAAAACTACACTTCTCATTTTAAAAAATCACACCTCTATGGCAAAAACGCTGTAAAACCGGAGTCTGTTTTGGCTGAAAATGTGTTACTTGTAGCATGTCCTTAATAACGTGACACCGCCTACAGGTCCAAATGTACAGGCCAACTGCCAATTCCATTTTGCCATGTAGTAATAACTAACAACGCCTCAGGCATGGTGCAGTAGCCTGAATACATGGACCCAGGGAGTAATAATAACGGGCGCACCAGACAGACATACGAAGAAAAAGAACGTGCGTGTAATGACGGCGTTTCGGACCAAGCAGCCGCAGCGCCCGCTGCTCGTTGTCCTGCGTATTATTTTTTTATCATATATATGTTACCTATAGGATGCAGTCAGGAAGTGCGTGTAGGTACCACGTTCCATGTATAAGACAAGTATAGATAGAGCATTTGAATATTGATAATACAATAATTTTATGCCCATAATATTGGCCGTTCGCTGCAGCTGCTTGGTCCGAAAACAACGTCATTTCACGCGCATTCTTTTCCTTCGTATGTCTGTCTGGTTCTCCCGTTATCATTTCCCTGATATGAATCAAACCTTGAAGTTGCTATTACTTATGGCTAGCGGCTGAGCTGCGTACAGGTCGATAGAAAAAGCGATATATATAATTAATGTATCTATCTATATATACTTACATGTGTAGATTTCTTTTAAATTATTACACTTTAAGTGAGCTGTTTTTGGGGGAAGAGGCAGGGTAAATCGCTGCTACCGTTGTACTCCTAGAATGATTAACGGCAAGGATGATTAGAGGAAAAAAGTTAGCGCACTGCCGAGCGGGCGGCGCTTGCGCGCCGCGGACGCACGAAGCGTTGACGTCATAAGAACCTAGTACGTTTATCAGTAGCTATTTTGCATTGTTTCTTCGTCATTTCAATTGGGCCTCTAGAGGGTCCTACAATTCCTACAATCATTATAGTTGCACAAAATATATATCAAAGCACCTACAAGAGTTTTTTTTAGCTCTCTGAAGGATAAAATTTTGAAAGAACGTTGTTTTAAGGCTTGTAAAAGAGCAGATGAATTCAAGCGACTAACGCCTGCATGTATCAGAAGCACTTTTAGAGCCAAGTTTATCATCTTTAAAATGCAATATATCAAGTGAGTTTTATCGAGAGTAATATGGCATTCTAAAGATGGATTTACATGAGTGAAAACTGCAATGTTTTCAATTCATTTTCGTCTTCTACCAGTGATCTGCTTTCCTCGATAATTTTAAACCGCTGCTACAAGAGTTGGCTCAGATGCTAGCGATTGAACGCCGAGTGCGAAGAACCATTTTAAAAAGATTGGTAATAGAAACATTAAACAACAAAAAAAATTACTTTCCTTCCGGCGAAGTAATACTAAAGCAAAAGTCTATATATAATACGCAGAAGCCGTACAATTGCTCGGTAAAATTAGAAAAAAAAAACATCAGCTGCTAAACGTTGTGCGCGTTACAGCAACTAGAATGATTGTAGGACATGTAGGACACTCTGGAGGCCCAAATGAAATAGCTACTGATAAACGCACTAGAGTTTTATGACATCACAGCCCATTTCCCATGATGCACTAGAGCTTAGCCCCGCCCCCTGGGTTAACCTATTGGTCTCATAATCCTTGGTTGTACTCCATGAGCATACAGTGCCTGGTAGCCGAAAAACAATGTCTCTTAAACAATGGATATTGACTGGGAAGCAAAATTTGAGCAATGAGCAGACGATAAAGTGATGGAAATAAGTGTAAGACACCCCCTTAAAATGCTAATAACTTTTTAATTGTACCCATCTTTCTCTGAAAATTTGAGTGTTGCTTCTATATGGCATGAGTATCAGTGTACATAATAAGTTTCATTATAAATTTTCAGAAAAAAAAGTTATGACCAAAATTACAGTTTTAAGGGTTGAAACAAGTATAAGACACTTTAAAAAAATTGTCTATCTGTTCTACTTCACAATGCCAAAGAAAGAATAAGTTCACAATCAGTTTGTAAACAACCCTAATTGCCGCCACGATTCACCAGAACACATGAAAAGAGTGATATAGTGGTAAATACAGCCTCTGCAGAATGCCACGCAAGTCCCTCCTTAGTAAAATTCTTGCTCAGAACCAGGATGGAAAATCCAGTAGCTTCATTGCAACACATATATCCAGGTCCTCCACTGTTGTAACTTTTTGAAGGACCCTCAATCATATGGAATCAAAAATGGCCAGGCCGCTCACCGAGAATTACCAGTGCTGCCGGGCCTGCTCAAGAGAACTGCAACAATCTTAAAACCTACCGATCACTTCAAGACGAGTTCGTCAACTGTTGCACAATTCCCCAAAATATCCTGTACCGAAACAGAAAAATGGCTCCTGCTTTGACTGCTCGGCACAAGAGGTTGCCTGTTGAATGGGTGAAGGCAAAAGTTACATGGACGGAGGAGAATTTGAAAAAATTGATCATTCCCGACGAAAAGAAGCTTAATTTGGACATTCACGGCGGATTTCAGGGCCACTGGCATGACTTGAGGAAAGAAAAGCAACTGTTTTTAAAAAGACCCTTTGGAGGAGGATCAGTAATGGTCCAGGAAGCCTTTTCTGCCTCTGGAAAAGCCAAGTTAGTAGTGATGAAAGGTGCACAACACTCCACTGGATACATTAGCAGGTTAGAAGAGTCTTGTTCCATTTCTACACGATGTGCATGACAATAATGCAACTTTTCAGCAGGACAATGCGGCCATCCACAGCTTAATGCTAACAAAAGACTAGATTGACATGAAGAATATTCAAGTTTTGTACTGGCCTGCCAATTCTCCGGACTTGAACCCAATAGAAAACTTCAGGGAAGTTTATCACGGCGAGTTTCTGATAATGGACGTCAATTTACAGAAAAAGAATATCTAAAATCTTGCATAAAAGAATATTGGAATCAAATTCCTATTGGATCTCTCGAAAATCTCATTGGTTCAATTCGGAACAGGTGTGTTGCAGTATTGCAATCTAAAGGGAATACCTGCAAATACTAAACGTTAGATGATTTACTTATAAATACAGATATTCAAAAGTGTCTTATACTTATTTCCACCTATAATAATAATAATAATAATAATAATCCCATATATTTCTCATCTGGAGACTATAGCACTGTACTTTTGGTCATAACTTTTTTTCTGGAAATTTCATCACGAAACTGATTATACACACTGATTCTCATGCTGTATAGAAGCAACACTGAAATATTCATGGGAAAAGGTGGCATTATAAAAAATTTATTAGCATTTTTAGGGGTATCTTATACTTATTGCCACCACTTTATCAGACTATTATTCCTATAGATATTGATGCTCTGAGCACGTCAGACAAGCTTAGTTTTTGTGATACCGCATTGATTTGTTATTTTCAACATTATAGTAGTACTCCCGTACAGTTGACACAATCATTCTTCCATTTATTTAAACTGTAAAACTATATTTATGGATAATTATTACTGCACAACCTAATTTATTTAGCATGTCTTTCTCCACAGGCGGGAGGTGTTCTTGGATTATTATATTACAGCTTACATTAAAATTTTCGTCTACATTCATTTCTTAACAATAGTACAGTTATGAAATTACAACCTTATCAACAAGGCTCAGTGCCATCACGTACCAAGTCAGCTAGTTAACTGACCGGGCACCGCAATAGTACTAGCTAAAGATCACCCTCGCACGAGGAGCAATATAATAGGTAATTATGTTTCTGATAATATTCCAGCTTGTTCCATTAAAGTAAGATAAATGAAAATGCATTTGCTTCTTCCCGAGGAGAGATCTGCACGGCTTAACACTATTCACCTGATTGACTAAATACCATTGCATACAATATTGTCCAGTAGTCTACTAGAACCTAACATAAAGTACCAGAACCTAACCTAGTAAAACCTAACCTAATGGAACCTAACCTTATGGTACCTAGCCTAATCTAATCTGGCAGTCTGACCAAACCTATTTAAACCTGCCTAACCTTATAAAATCCTTGCAATACTAAGAAAAAGCAGCAAGATAAACAAATCATTATCTCAAAAACTACTCATTTCCGACGGCAGCAACCCGCAAATATGTGTTCAGTGCATCAATATCTTCCAGAATAATGGTCTTAAATTTCCAGGTTCGTGTGTGTGGGGGGGGGGGGTTGGTAATAGTAAAATAATACCGCTAAATGGAGTTTCCAGCTGTCTCAACCGTACTCGGATTGTTTTTAACACTGCGGCACAATTCATGGTGGCGATGACATAGCTCCAGTATGAGGCTCGGAACAAGTGAAGCCATCGGCCAGTCGAACAGGCCCTGTGTCTGCTTATCGCTCGGTAGCAGGGAGTACAATTACAGTCAGTCATAGAGATAACACTTCGAGTAAATAAAGTAGCAGAAAGCTTTAAGGCTTAGTCATAAATGGTCAGTAAGTTATACCGATTTATTAGTTCCAAAGCTGCCGAGGTTTAACATTATCACCTACCGTATATAATATATATATCTATCAGTTCACACCTGGTTTACGTATGGCAGTAAAGTAGGGTACACCTGATTGATTAAAACATGTTTTCCGCAGAGTCCGCGTTGCTGTGTCCGATTAGGCCCCCACCACAGCAGTGCAGCAGGCGACGTGGGACGCAACAAATTTGTTACACGAAAAGAACGTATCGTCGGGTGCTCCGGGGTGCATCAATCTACTCATGGCAAAGAGTAATAATAATAATTATCATTACTCCCTGGACGCAACCCAGATCGCGCGACAAACCGTGCATTTTGCCAGGGAGTAATGATAAATGTTATTATTACTCCCTGTTTTTTGCTGTCAGTCACAGGTATGTATGTCTCCCGCAGAATTCTCATTGTATTGTTTGTTGCGCTAGTGTAGTGGCACAAGTGCTCAGCATAACTCAATTTTACTATTATTCGTCATTCATAGATATGTTGTCGGTGCGCACTTTTATAAGTCATTGACTCTAAGATCACTCGCTCGATTTTTGTTCGTTGCAACGTTTCTAAACGCACTTGCCTCGTTGTGCATGAGGCGAAGTTCGAAAAAAGACAGTTTTAGCTGCCTCAACGTCTGGTATTCATGGTTAATTTTGCGATGATTATTATTGTTCTTAATCGGCTAGGAAGCCAGCAAACTCTTCTCATCGCTAAGGGCGCTGTTCCTGAGTGCTGCAGACTTCTTTTCTGTTTAGTTAACAATCAAGGAGGTTTCATAGGAAACAGGGAGCCAGAAGCCTCGTCCGTGGTGCCCAAGTTTCTGGTGTGGCTTGCTGCCAGTTGCCGTATGCACCAATCGCATATTAGTACATTAGTTTGTTTCTCCCGTGTCACTTCCACCAATGAGATTAACGGGTGTTCGTTCGGTACCGTACAGTCGCCGGGTGCCAGAGGCACTCACTTTTATGAACGCGTCACAGCCACAACCGAACGATCGGATCGCTTTTTGGGCAAACCTAATTTAAAGCGGCAGGGCTCCATCCTCCCTATTAAAAGCGTCTTTTTGTGGCTACGCTCGTGATCAGAATCACCGTGATCATGATCATCGTGACCACTGAAAAGCACAAGAACGGTCAATGATTTTGAAAACAAACCAGAGATGTAATGTCTATTTTTGAAAAATAGATTTCTTTCGTATTTTTACGGAAAATGGTGGGGAATGGATTTCTAAGGAACTGTTATTTATTTTGAAGTCAATGCATAAGTGAACTAGCAGTACTTATAGCATTTTGAACATTCACAGGCATGAAACTTACGAAACTACAATTCCAGAAGTCAATATTACAAACAATCATAATAACATAAATCAATTAATCCCTAACTTTAACAAATCAGGCGGAATTATCCGCAAGGTGGTCACAAAAAGAAGACTTAAAGCTCCTTGTTGACAATGATCACAAGCTCTTTCTGGTTCCACGTGTACTGGGTCTCTCGATCCTTGGATGCCTCATGTCAGCCTGCATGGGTCGATTTTACGACCTGTGTTTTGTCACTTGTACTTGTCATTGTTCAAGCACCACTTTGGAAGTTGGCATTCTCTGAGGACCGTTATCTAGAGGAAATGAGTCACTTCTCTACATATCTGTCTTTTTTATTATCCCCTTCACGCTTAAGCTCAGCTCACTGTTCACTATCTTGTAATTTGTTAAATTGATCACATTTGTTGCCTAACGCGGGGCGTATCTTTACTTTTTTTTACTAATACATCGGTCAGCACTATTCAGGTAGCTCCTGAGAATGCACCGGATCCACAGGATGGGACGTGTCCCAGGGCATACGCTGGGATACGTCCGCATTTGCTTCCTTTCTCGATCGCTAGTAGCCTCTCAAGCAGAGCATTTTCGCTGTTCCAAACACTGACAGACGTGTCCCAGGAATGCCCTCCCCTGTGACACGTCCCATCGTGTTGATCCTGCGTATATAATTTTGATAATTTAATAAAGGTATACAACGCGCGAACATCTTGCTTAGATTGGCGCCGATTTTTTTGAGTTATCTTCACTATAAAATTAAATCAATTGATCTGTGGAATTCGTGTGTTTGGCCGTAGAAGCGTTGTTCCAGTATATTTAGTTCGCGGCAGGTAATCGTATAGCATTAGTATATTTATTATATTAAACGTTTATACTAGAATTGTCTCATCTTGACTCTTTTACAAGCGTAATCGTAGTGAGAAATGGCAACGCTCTTAGTACAACAATCGTGATCTGTTGCAAGATTTAATTTATATTTAGTTAAAGTATAAGTAGCAACTAGCAAGTTTATATCTGTGTCGTTATTTGCATCCATTATTGCACACGAAAATTGACCAGCGACGATCGTCTCCGGCTAGCTAGCGCCGTAGGAACAAATCCATCAGGCACGGAGAGAGTTTTTTAACGGATATTTAAATATAGCGGCTAGATCATGCGGCGTTCATTTCAAGTTGTCCCTGCTTGGAGGCAATCTCTTACAATTTATTGCGATTATGCTCTTCTCTATGGGGTAAGAAATTCTAAAGCTGTGAGTCCTGGCTTTAAACAGCAAAATACAATATGCGTACAACTTTCTAAGTTCCGATGCACTCAAAATTTCAAAGAGATTATTCAGAGCTCTACGAGTGATAGGATACAAACTTGGCTGCTAACATGTTAACGAATTCGCTAGGTAGTGACAGTAGTGTATAATGTACCGATTCCGCCGTTTTTTAGGGTAACCTACCCTCGCGGCTCCCCTCGCGCGTGAGCTTCCGGTTTGTAACGGCCAATACACTACCGGTTTTGCGGGGGTCAGGGGGGGCGCAAACCGGTGTGGGCGGGGCCTGGGAAACCGGAAGGGGCGGCGCGATGACCCGGCGGCGCGAAGGGAACCTACCCTCAAAAACGGCGGATTCAGTGCTCTATACACTACTAGAGACACATCGTATTTACTAGCACTAAACTGCGAAAAGTATAGTTCAAGACAGCACGCTTTCCTGTGAACCTAAGAAGACTAGAGGCTTTGGTGTGTGTGCAGCACGAAAACTGCATTTTTTTTTGTCCTGTAATAGCGCATTAAGGGCATTCAATTGCATAGTGAAACGCAGCTTTCGAAGTTTGATTTGTCCGAAGCTTCTAACGGGTGCGCTGGCTTCGACCTGCTGATTAAAATTTTAGGTTTTACCCTTGAAAGACTCGCAAAAACTCAATGTAACTTTATAAACTGGAGGTGAAACTCTGCTCAACATAATCGGACTGACCCTGCAGCACGATTCAGCTTGGTGTTCCGCACAAATCAAGTCTAGTGGGCTTGGCTCAATTACATCGACTTTGACGACCCACTCGAGCGCGTCCTATATATAAGCCAGGCATTTCTCGTCAGTCGTCGGTGCACGCGAACGCGTGCTGGTTTTGGGATAGCACTTCTCTCAGTGGTATAAATAGACGCAATAGAACATGCGGAAAATAAGCATAAAGAACACGTTCATGTGAATGTCGAGTAAACCAGAGTTCATTTTTTACTGAGGGTCGCAATTGTACCCTTGGGAAATGGGTGGAACTTTTGCTAGCACGTCCTCCCGAATACATAGTGTAAGTCGGTATCCAAGATACTCCTGGAAAACTAAACTGAACTAGAGTGCTCGAGCTGTCAAAAAATGACAGCGAACAATTTAAGACGATCCGTCTTCATTCAATATACCTTTGTCACTAATATGCTTCTCAAGGATACGCTACAACAGCCGTCTCAAATTTTAATAAGAGGTATGTACTCTCTCTTTAAATTCATGTAAAAAGCACAATCGTCTCCTACCATAGATTACATGCAGGAAAAAATCTTTCATTAGAAAATAGCAAGCCACACTGAATTTAAATGAATAACCGGCCGCGTACCCATGACACCTTACCAGCCTTCAGTGCATCGATGCATCGAAGATTTTGTGTTGAAGTGAAATCAGCCGAGGCCATCAAGGTAGGGAATCAGCTCCGTCAAAAGGAATACGGCAAGCGGAAAAAAATAATGTTTACTGCCGGAGAAAAATCACCGCCTCGTCCGTCCTTCGTTTATTACTTTCTGAATTTGTACGCGGTAAACTGAGAACAAATTCATTGTTCAAAGACTGGAGAAAGTTATAAAATAAAACTGCATGGCCGCGCTAAGAGAAGCTGCAACATCTTTATTTTTTCGATTCAAGAAGTGTTTCAAACAAGAAATACATTGAGGGAAAGGAATAAGGAACCAACTTTCGACATCTTCTGCAACCTGGTCACCGATATCTTTGAAAACGCAACCTAATTACAAAATCTGCAATCTGGCCTATTTTTCGCCTATCTATTTTTTTAAAAGCGTGACCCGAAACATACAAATATATAAACAAACTAGAGCACTCTGAGAGCGCATACCTCCGCCAAGCGAGAACACAATAGCACAAAATTCAAATCGGCTCTGAAACCATAATTTTCCATGTATAAACTCCAAAATCTACTCATCTGTGCCTTTTGATAGTAATAACAGCTTGTGTAATTTTCTTGAAGATCCGTTAATAACTTTTTGAGTTACACTGCTAACAAACGTTATGACAAACATGAGTCAAACATACAAACGAACAAACCGATATGCGCCAAAATTAAATCATTTATGTCTTTGGCATAATTAACAACCCCTATAAATTTCATAAAGATCCATTCATTGTTTTTTGAGTTATTGTGCTAACAATCATAAAACTAAAAACAGTGACAAACGAAGAAACAAACCGATCATTCCCAAAATTTGGTCATTTACTCTTTGATATACACCTAACAACTCATGTTAATTTCATAAAAATCCATTCATAACTTTTGAGTTATGGCATTGAGAAAAATGAGGCAGACAAACAAACAAACGGATGGACATATCTTCACCAAAAGCTAATCATCTGTTCCTTCTAACATACCAAACAATCCCTATAAATTTCGTCCAAATCGGTTCATGGCTTTTTGAGTTATCTTGGTGACAGACAGATAGGCAAAGAGACAGACAGACAAACACGACGAAAGCATAACTTCCTTGGCGGAGGTAATAAACATACGACGGTTCTCATTATATTTTGTTGATGATATGCGAGCTAAATGTCTCCTCATAAGTTGGGCGTAAGGATGCATTGTGTGACCCCAGATTTATACGTGAACGAGTTTCGTATTTTTGTACTCATTCGTTTCAGTTCATTCGCATCGCGTATGCAGAAATTCGATGCAGGTTCATTTTCGATTACTGACAAAGAAATGCAGCTTACTAGCAGCAGAAGTAGAAGTCCAATTTTAGCTACAGTAGCGAGCATAATTAAGGGACAAAAATGAAAAAAAATCATATCTCATAAACTGTAGAAGGTTCAACGCTGAAATTTTAATACAAAATAGGTATTGGGATACCTAATAATATGCTAAGAATTTATTACGATCCGAAGGATAAAAAAAAGTTATGTATATTTAACTTATAATTATAAATTTAGTGTGAGCAGAATTAAGGGACACTTGACAAAAACGCAAGAAAACAACAAACTTAACAAAAACCGTCATCCTTAATCAATATTTTGTGAACGATCCTTTATGTTTGATGACTTCAACACATCTTCGAGGGCAAGATTCAATTAAATTGCGGCATCGTTCAATATCAATC
>LQNS02276866.1:16838075-16851429 GCA_001587735.2 Parhyale hawaiensis
GAAAATATCAGTATTTGGAAATTGAAATTTCAGGTTACCTTGGATTATTGGGGGGGCCAGGCTCCCCCAATAAAATTATTGGGGGGGCCTGGGCCCCCAGGCCCCCCCTGTTCCGCCGCCCCTGTATAAGGTTGGAGAGTAGAAGATCGTTGACATGGGGGCCACTTATGCGAGAGCAATGAGTCTGCAGAACACCTCAAGAGAACTTGAACATTCAAATTTCATAACCAATGAATTGTCACTCATGTAAACTGGGTTCTTTAGCGATCATGGAGGCGCACTAGACATATTCCTGGCAACACGAGAAAACTCTTGCAAAGTGGAAATTGTTCAGAAAACACAGTCCAAGCCAGTGAGAGGCAATGTACTGGATGAACGCATCATTCTGTAGATAACTCCATGGCCACCAAGTGGCCCAGTTGTCCCAGCTGATGCAAGTTTGGATGCACACTCGCAAACGATTGAAGCAGGCTGATGCGTTGCTGATGCTCGATTGCTACACCCAGAGGAGCACAAAAGACGCAATAATATTTTCCAGGGAGAATAAATCCAGCAGAGTGTATAGGCTGAGTCGTCTTCCAGTGGAGTCCGTTGTTCTGACTGTGTCAAAGAACAAAGCTCAGCTGCTTGGCATCATTGTTGGTGATCTCAAGATTCATGTTCATGAATTTCAATGAAAACTGTTATTTGTGACAAGCGAGGATCCAATTCCCTATGAATTGAACTGTGGATAATTAATACAGCGATATGATGTGTCAACAAGCCAGGAAAAAGCTGAGGCCATAATAATACCGCAAATCTCCCGAATTTCCAAAGAAACTGTCCTGGTTGTGGTAGATGATAGTGAAGTATTTTGGCTTCTGCTGTATTAGTGGAAGAGAGGTGAGATCTCCAGCATAATAGCTGAATAGTATTCATCACTTCCATTATTGAAGGGAGATGCTTCTTGGACAAGAATGCATGTATGCAGACCTACAAAAAAAAATCATACCGGATTTGTTGTCAAGTTGTCAACCCATGCACGCTCGCACTGGATGCGACACTTTAGCATCGCCTCAGGCATTGGCAAGATGACAGGCGAACAAAAAAAAAAAAAACACACACACACGCGCATACACCTAAAACACAAGTGTTATCCAATACAAACCCGGGTTGAACAACGTTTGCCTACCCACTGATTAAAAGTTGGTCGAGCGCCTGGTCCCAACCATAGCGCACATGAAGATGAAGTGCCCACTTGACCAAACGGTAGGTATCGCCTTTTGCGGCAGATATGTTGTTATGTGTTGTTCAATTACTCTTTCATACTTTGTTCATGATATTTGTATTTAACATCGATTGGTAAGCCTGTGCATACACCTAAAAATTGGATATGTAATAAATTCACAAATGTATAAAGACTTCAAGTGCAATATCATGAATCAGCTGTTTGACATTCTTTGATTTTTGCAGCAAACTAGAAAAATTTTGCAATAGTTTCTAAACTAATCAATATCACGTTGTCTGATAGAACAGTAGCGTCTGAATTTGATGGCACACTCAAATTTATAATGAAATGCCAAATAAGCAGCTAATGGTGTTGATAATGAAAATTATTTGGTACAGGCGCTAAACAAGAAAATTAGTACGGACAGCAGAGATGGACGGAGAACTAGAGCAGTTGGCAGCCATGAAGTGATGTAGCACTGGCAGCCATGGAGTGATATAGCATTGGCAATCATGAAGAAAAACAGCACTGGCAGCCATGGAGTGCTCTAGAATTGGCAGCCATGGAGTGATCTAGAATTGGCAGCCATGGAGTGATCTAGAATTGGCAGCCATGGAGTGATCTAGAATTGGCAGCCATGAAGTGATGTAGCATTGACAGCCACGAAGTGACATCGCATTTGATAGCCGAGAAGTGATATAGCATTGGTAGTCATGAAGTCATATAGCATTGACAGCCATGAAGTGAAATAGCACCGACAGCCATGGAGTGATGTAAAATTGGCAGCCATGAAGTGATATAACATTGGCAACCATGAAGCGATAATGCACTGACAGCCATGGATTGATGTAGAATCGGTAGCCATGAAGTGATATAGCATTGACAGCCATGAAGTGATTGCTATAGCATTGGTAGCCATGAAGTCATATGGCATTGGTAGCAATGGAGTAATATAGCATTGGTAGCCATGAAGTGATATAGTACTAGCAGCCAGACAGGGAGTGATAGAGCATTGACAGCCATGAAGAGATATAGCACTGGTGGCCAGGAAGAAATAAAACATTGGTAGTCATGAAGCGATATAGCATTGACAGCCGTGAAGTGATACAGCACTGGTAGCCGTGAAGTGATATATATCATTTACAGCCATGGAAAGATGTAACAGGCAGCCATGTAGTGATGTACGATTGGCAAAGATGAAGTTATGCAACATAGGCAGCAGCCATGGAGTTATACAACATTAGCAGCTAGGAAGTGATATTGCGTTCGCAGTAGAAGTCACTTCTTGACGGACTACAGGCAACTGCGGACAATCTTCCGGAGACACTGTGCGGCAAGCGCTGTGTGTTTTTCGAACAATATATCGGTGGCAAATGGCAATTACAGTACATGTAATGATAAATCCACGTAGTAAGATATCTCTCTATGAGAAGAACACTACAATATAGGATGTAAAGCAAAATACAAGCTGCGGACAGTTGACGGGAGACGATATGACTCGCACCTCGGCACGTACAGCTCTCCAGTAAGTTATCCCCAGCCTGCATTGGGACATCGTATCGTATGATGCAGCATTTTTTACGCGGAAGAATGTCTTATGACTGGAATTTATCGAGGCAAGTACTGCAATTGACATTTACACTTAAAATTTTGCTCAACAAGTACAAAATGTTGGGAGGGTAGCGTCTCCCACAAATTGTTCTCACCTTGTGTTCTGACGTTACATCCTACATTGTAGTGCTCTTCTCACAGAGAAATGTCTTAGTGCGTGGATTTATCAGCAAATTTTTTGTGGAACAGCTATGTGCATCTACTAAATTTTTCTCAGCGCATCTTTATGATCAGAATCACTGTAATCCTGGATAACCACTAGACAAGCTGGAAATGTAAGCCCACGCATGACGTCATGGTGACTTCGAAGAGCCATCAGATTGCGTGTCATGTTTACACTTCCAACGATTTGTGAGGTTATAAATATTTTAGAAACATGGCGATTCACTTGAAATCAGGCTACAAGATTATGGGCTGGGAAAGGGATATCCAAACGACCCGAATTAATATATATATATATAACAGACGCTTTTGTATAACAGACGCTTCTGCCTGTAGACCATGCAGCAAAAAGAGTAACGGGAGGACTCAAATGGACTAAAATGAAACTCAGGCGTGACAGCATGCAGGCGTATGACGTCAAATCGACGAATCGGAGTATTTGAAGGTAGGACCTCAGGTTTTCGTTGGTTGAGCTCTCAATCCTAACGAAAAATATTAGTAGTGTGGTTTCTTGACGCGAGAGAAACCATAGGAACAGATATTGTTGAGACTTCATGTAATTGGTGACAGCCACTTTACCATGTTGTGTGTATGGCTGCAGCTCAAGTAGCTCGCCCGTCAGGAACGGGAGGTTGAATGGCTTAGGTAGGTCAAATAATACGATGATATATTAAAATTCTTTTGTGAAGGGCAGTGTGAATTGAGTATGACGAATAAATAAAGCAAGCTTTACTTCAAAGAAGAAATTAAACTTGGGCGCCATACCAGCCCAAAACTTACCTCCGATACCGTAACAGCCTCTACCAGCCTCCACTGCAATCTTCCATTAATAATTATGTTTATTGTTGAATTAGCATATGTCCTCTTTATTTATGTTTTTAATGGCTCGATGTTTGTAATTGGCAACTATTTGGCGATATTATGTTAAATGCCCATAGGCTGTTCAGCTGTACCGTTCGTCGATGGTGACGTCAGAGATAACGACACTTCTCGACGCTGATTTCACGTGAGTCCTCTCGTTACGCTCTTTACTTCCTGATGTATAGAGAGTAACAAAAAAAAAAAGTCGCACAAATCGTGTTCGTTCACCTGATTGAGCGCGTTCTGATGAATGACTTGTGAACTCGGCTTTACTACAAGTATTTACTCTTATAGACAATGGGATAAATGCTTCTAGTATGGTAGGGCGCGTTCACACGACAGCAAACTGAACGAGTTGTCAACTCCGCGTCGAAATTTGTAGCTGTATCCGCTTTCATGGCGGAAAAACAAAAAACGATTCGAGTTCTAACTTATTACGAACTTGAAGAAACATAGATATATCAGAAACATTAACTAGTTACACTCGCCAAGCGTACTAGCTTGACGGTTAAAGTTATAGTAACTTTTTAGGCAGACACATTATTGTGCATAGATGGCTCAACAAAACATCGAACGATTAGTAGCAAGAAACCTACCTTTCCCTTCTATGTACCTGGCCACGCCCTGTGTTTCTGTCTTACCTTCTTTTTGCCAAAATTTAGACGATTCAGCATTCCATACAACTCATCCATGACTGCACCCGCACTCCACCATAGGCAAGATAAGACTGTTGAGAGAGTGTAATAGTATAGTGTCAAATGCAGCTATTTCTTATCTCTGATACCACGGACAATGTCTGTAGCAACCCCGAGGCGCGTTGCACAGTTGCACTGAAACTCTCGGCATCACCCGCATTAGCCCGGCCTCGAATGCAAACAGGTTTGGTAACACTGATGTGACACCGACAGCAGCCTCAAAATTTTTCGAGGATGTGAGCCTGGGTACACCGCCTTTGCTTACATGCATTGTTTTTTTTTTTTGCAAACATTGCTATAAATTATTTGTGGATTGAATTTTAGGATTTAACGCACTTTGGGGATTTTTTCAACTTCTTTTCCTAAAGTATTACTAAACTAAGGCACCACGAGCAATTTTTTGCTATGAGCTTTGCGTAGATTTTATAATACTGTCTGGGGGGATTCTGTGATCGCGTTGCTTTCACCCCTAATCCTCGAACCAAACTTGATCACACCGGAAACTCATTGCAACACGCCTGTGATGTATCTCGAGCGACAGCGCCATTAGATGAGATTAGAGAGCCTAATGAGCAATAGGCGGACTAACCTTCCCATTGCAGTGAGCCTAGGCCACGGCGAGTTCAGATTCTGCCGTCCCGATAAAACCGTTGCCAAGACCGGCCTTTCGTAGCCAAAAGGGACCGGTGCAAGATAGGTTGGCAGCCCCATAACCATCATGGTATGTACTTCGCTATGGGTGTATAAAAATGGTATATGTTATGTACTTACCAAATTTTTATGCACCTACTATAAAGATTATTTTAAAATCCAATTTCAAACTTCATAAAAACTTCATTAGCTCAACGTACAATCCTAGTGCTACTGATACTAGAAATAATGGTGCTGAAAGGGTCATCCAAGTAAGGTGTCCACAAAATCATCATTAGCACGACTAGCCTCAATCTAGAGATTAAAATTTGATTGGTGAGATAATACCCGGAAATTATAAGGGCTTGTATAAGAACAACAGGATATTGATATCAAAATAATGTTTAACATATAATATTTCAATATATGAAGCTTCTCAAAGTGTCATATATACTCGAATCTCTATTGGAAATGTTTTTCATTTCGCTCGTTTTTTCATATTTGATTTTTATCATCTAGAGGGGAGGGCCCGTGGTAATTACCCACAACGCCCCCTTAATAAACAATAGTAATAATAAATCTGTCCACTGACCGTTGGCCACCCCAGTCAGCTTCTGCAGCGGCCAAGAATTCTGTAAGAGTACGTTATATTGAGCCATACGCAGTGGGTGCTTGGCCTTACTTATAACCCCGTAATAGTGTATAGTAGAAGCTCCTTATTCGCTCGATGGCAACCCCAAGAATAGAGTGAATTCGGAGAAAGTTGGTAAAAAATATAGAGCCGATTGGGAGCGATTAGGACAAAACAGCGCAAATTCGGGCGATTAGGTACAAAATATTGCGCAAATTGGGAGCGATTAGGTACAAAATATAACGCAAATTAGGAGCGATTAGGTACAAAACATAGCGCAAATTGGAAGCGATTAGGTACAAAATATAACGCAAATTAGGAGCGATTAGGTACAAAACATAGCGCAAATTGGGGCGATTAGGTACAAAATATTGCGCAAATTTTGGAGCAATTTAGTACAAAATATAGCGCCAACTGAGAGAAATTATGTACAAAACATAGAAAAAATTGGGAGCGATTAGGTACAAAATATTGCACCAACTGGGAACGTTTAGGTACAAAAATAACGCTTAACTATGGCTGATCATCCGTTTCTTTGTCAGCTATTTTTTCTTGGGAGCTTAACTCAAAAGTTATGAACGGATCTTTATTGAATGTGCAGCAATTGTTGGGGTTGTTATTAGCAGCAAATAACCAAATTTTTGTGTTGAATTGTTGGTCCATTCGTTTGCTTGTTTCTGGGATCGTCAGTAACATAACTCAAAACGTTACGGACGGATCTTTATAATATTTAAAGGAGTCGTTAGAAATGTTAATGCCGGTGCCATACGCTAGCCAATAGAACGAGTTCACGGTTCACGAGTTTTGACTACCGAATTGACGGCTAAAAACCTGCACACTCGCGCTTTCTCGCAATATTTCATGATAGAGCCTGCTTCGTTTTTGCTCGCGATTCGATGGTCAAATTGGCAAAATTTTGTTTACAAGCCGCCAAAGCGGCGTCATCCATGTCGCTTTGTTCGCGCGCGCATTCGCGACATCTGATTATATTGAAAATATTCTAATATAATAAAACGCTTCGTGTATTTATTTCGGGTCTGCTCGGAAGGAAACAGGTGAAAAATAGGCCAGGTTGCTGATTTTGTAAGTTACGTTTTTATAGAGATCGATGATAAAGTTGCAGAAGACGGCAAAAGTGGGATCCTTTTCCCTTCATTTGAATACACTTCTTGCGTGAAACACTTCTTGATATCGGAACAATATGTATGCAGCTTCTGGAGTCCGATTATACTCTTTTTTTCTCTCAGGTCACGACGTATAAATTCGGCAGATGATCAACGGAGCACTCACGACACGTCGGGCAGTCGACATTAACTTTACGGGCAAGAGGCAATTATTTCTTCAAACAGTGATGCAGATATTTGAGTAATGGAAGACAGTATCATGGATATAGTGCGCTCACTGGAGTTGCATTCAAGTTTATTGCAATGTTTTACTCAAGATTTACCTACGAAGACGCACGTTTTATTAAGAAAGAGGATAAGGAGCGTAAAAGAAGAACGAGACTACTACAGTCTCAGGAACGAAGTCATGCTACCGATGGAGAGAGATGCAGCGCCTATGCGACACAGTTACAAGAAAAACTTGGAGTAGAAAGATTGCAGACGGGAATAAGAGCTGCCAATACGCGTGGCGGGAACATGTGGAAACGTCGAGTTAGAGAAGAGAGCAAACATATCGATTATTGCGTAAATTTTTTTCACGCATGGGTCCACCAGTTTCATCATAAACTTCGACTTAATGTTAATTGTGTAGGCAATGGGAAGCGTCTATAATAGTGTTTTACTGGTTAAATGTGTTTCTTCCGCGCTGTTCAGCCTAGAGCCGTGAGTGCGTCGTTTATTTGAGTGGAACTCGACGTCTGTTGCCCACCAGAACATTCTCACGAGTGAATAGGAAGGCAATATTTTGAGTAGAATATTTCGAGCATTAGCGAGAGTTTCCTCAGCTTTTGACCAGCGTGTGTACCAGCCTTAAAAAACATAACTGAACAAATGTTTGTGGTAATCAGTTCGTTCGTTTGTCTGTTTGATTATGTCAGTAAAACAGCCATCCTGCCATCCATTCCGTAAAACAAAAGGTCATGAACGTATTTTCATGAAATTTGCAGGAATTGTTAGAGCTGTTGTAGATACAAATCACTAAATCTTCGAGATGATCGGTTTGTTTATCATGATTATATTCCTAATTTAGGCCTCCCTACCCGCAGTGGACACTGCGATCCTAAGAGAGGAAGAAGGGACATGAGGAATGTCAAGAAAAACGTGGAACCCATGAACGAGTCAATTCGCATGTGAACAGTAAGTCGAGAAAGAAGAGAAAGAACAGAACAAAGCATCGTCGGTACGAGTAATGAAGCTGAAAAGAAGCAAAAAGGGAACGAAAAACAAACTTCCCGAATGCCTAGCTAATGGCTAAGGTAAGGTTCGTTCGTTAATGAGTTTGACTGATGTTTATCAGACAATAACTACAAAGGTTACTGACGGATCTTCAAGAAGATTAAAGAACCTGTTATTACTGTCCAGAGGCACAAATGACCAAATTTTGGTGATAATGAAAAGGAAAGCCTAGTTTCAGGAGTAATTTGAATTTTTCGTTAATATTGTTTTGCTTGGCTGTAGTCTTCGCTTTCAGAGTGCTCTAGTTGTTTATATTTATTTTACGTCTGTTGGAAATCCTACCCCATTCCATAATCTTAGAGCCCGATGTCAAGTGGAACAGTCTATTTCTAGAATAATTATATATAGCCTGATAAACCGATAGAAGTGAAATCAATATATAACAATAAGCTGGTTTACCTACACAAACAAGGTGTCCGTGTCGTTATAAAACATTTTATTGTTTTCTGGTGTTACGCGGGATTGTAGGATTCTGATCGTTAAAGTGACGACAAAAAAGTATCAATTTGTTCATGATCTATGAACGCTACAGGAGATAAATTGAGTATATATATGTAATGTTTACTGAACTTGACTGATGCACCTGCTGAAAAAACACACGACAATGGGCTTCTGCCGTCAACTTCGCACGTTCGTTGTACACCAGTCTGAGAGGCGTGTGTAACCACAACCCGAAAAATTGTCTCTGCGACCCGAAAAGTGGTTGCGTGAGAGCCATCTGTCGACGAGTGGTATAAGCTCAGCATTAATGAAATTCTGCATTAATCGTAATTGCGTCGATAGATGTTAGAAGTAAGTACACCAACTTACCTACTCTAGCCTCTTTAGCTCACTTGTTATTCGTTTGTACGATTCTTCTGTTCCCAGTAGATATGTGAAATAGACGTTCCAGAGCGACAGCCTTCTTCACCGGAACGCGTGTCACAATCGTCGCTACCACTTTTTTGGCTTTGATTGAGATACCGGTGTAGCACCGGTAATCCAGAACTGGTGATTAATTAATACAACACGCCTTCGACAGCAGTTTGCGCGAACGCGTTGAGATTACGGGTGTGTGAACCAGCCCTTAGAAGCAACAGACCAATAATGCTTCAGATAGCCAAAATTTCAATCTATTGGAGCAGAATTTTTGAGTTTTCGATAATCTCAGGAGTAACTGGCATGAGAATAACGTCTGAAACTCGATGCGAAGGAGCAAACACGAGGCTAATAACTGCATTTTCTGACAGCAAGAACATAATGAATTTTTTTTTTCGATCTTGCTGTGCCAATCGATGACTGCTTTATAGTAAACCTACCATGAATATACTCCTGGTTGAACTTCGGCTAATTATTATACTGTATTGCCGGAAACCTAGTACACATGCAGTGACAAATTCAACGGTCATGATTAGGGCTGCCTGGATTATCTAGCTAAGAGTAGGCCATTCATACAATCTCTGTGTCTTCCTTAACATTTTGACATTGTCCAAGTCTCAACTTCAGAATAAATAAAAGAGCCAAAGCGAATCTTAAAATCATATTTGAATAAAATGCATATAAATGAACGTTTCGGGCCTAAGTATTTATATGCATTTTATTCAAATATGATTTTAAGATTCGCTTTGGCTCTTTTATTTATTTACTCTGTGTCTTCTTTCTCTATTTTTTTTTTAAATACCACATCGCGTCTAAGAAATCTTGATGTACTATATTAGCAAGCATTAACATAAGCATTTCAAGTTCATGTATATTTGTTATTTATAGAAAATAATACATCATCAGCATAATATTCACATGCATTTCGTAGGTTTTTAAGTATCGGCATCGGTGATTTTATGTATCGGTGTATCGGCATCAGCCAATTGCCGGGTATCAGCATCGGCAACCAAAGTGGCATCGGTACATTTCGGATAAATAGGAAGACAGCAAAAAGGACAAAAATATATCGAAATGCGATTTATGGCTCAAGTCAAGGCTTGAGGTAGTCCTGGAGGAGCGACTCTCAATGGCACAGAATGGGCAAACGTAACTACGATCTAGCCCTATGGCCCTTCCTGTGTCCCCTAAAGTATCTTGTTAACAAAATTACACGAGTCTGACAACGCAATTTTAACAAATAGACTGACTGGGTTCAAGCTAGCAACAAACATTGACATTATGAATACGTATTGCAATTATTATTGGTTTATTAGGTATTACTGTGCTATTATTATTTAAAACTAGCGGAAAGCTACTTGAGTCAATGAGAAGTGCCAAAACAAAGTAATGTTTCACTCATTATGCCTCTCAGCTCTGACTATCGACGGAAACTGTGAGAAATGTTAGAGAACTAACAAAGAGACATGTCGGTATTAATCACAGGAAATATAATTGAACCGAGATTTCAAGACAACCAATTGCTCTCACGTAGAAGCAGAGCCATCGAGAAGGTTTCTATAAAACAGCAAAACATAAATGACCGCTGATACTGAGCAGCAAGCGCCCTAAGGGGTTACGGATCAATACCAAAACTACAGTTGGATTCCTAATTGCATGATTATTTTACCTCTGCCAAGAAGGTTACATTTTTATCAGGTTTGTCTGTCTGACGACTGTTTGCCTGTCATCAAGATAACTCAAAAAGTTACATACGGATCTTTGCGAAATTTACAGGGATTGCTAGGCATGTATGAGTAACAGATAACTAACTTTTGGTGATGATCAGTTCAACCAATTATTTGTTTTACTGCCTATATTTCCTAGTACCATTCCTCAAACAGCGATGGACGGATTTTTTTTTTAGAAAATTTGCATGAGTTGTTAGGTATATCACGAACAGTAAATGACCAAGTTTTGCAATGATTTATTTATTCGTTTGTCCGTCTATGAGTTTGATTTTATGTGTGTTAACAATATTACTAAAAAGGTTAAGAAGGATATTCGAGAAAACTCCAGAAGTTGTTACTACACATTATTATAATAGTATTCCCAGCTTTAACACCGCACCCACGCCATTCGACGCGATCCAAGCAGTCAGGCTCGGTTTATTATGTAGTATCAGAATAAAAATGTTTATATCAGCAGTCCTGCTGGTGTGTCCAAGCTGGCCGAGTGGGCTACTACTGGCGGAAAAAAAAGCGCAAAGAATAGAGAGACACTGGAGTGGACGGCCCCTTTTGGGGCCTTCCACACGAGAGAGAGTTGAGGTGTCCCACGTACTAGGTCGGCTATGTCGATCGACAGCCCACCTCACGGAACAGAAACGGGAAAATAGAGAACCTAGATAACTTTACAAAACTAACCTCGTCAGCAGGAACTGCGGCCAGCTGTAACTTCCCTGCGGAGAAGGCACTAGGGACCCTTGGGTTCGCGAGGCCCAAATATATTGTGGCAGGGAAATTTCTACTGTCAAAAGTCACACAAAACCTGATTTCGGAGCTGAATAAAAAAGAATTAGAGCACTCTGGGTGCGCATACTTCCGCCAAGCAGGGCAACGGTAAAGAAAAATTCAAATTGGCGCTGAAGCTACGATTTTCTTTGCATCAAGTCCAAAATCTAATCATTTGTGCCTTTGAGAGTATTAACACCTGCAATTTTCTTGAAGATCCGCTCATAACTTGTTGAGTTATGTGCTGACAAACATGAGTCAAGCATACAAACGAACCAACCGATCTGCACTAAAATTTAAACATTTACGTCTTTTAACATTAGTAACAATTCCTGCAAATTTAATAAAGATCCATTTAGAACTTTTTGAGTTATTGCGCTAACAAGCATAAAATCAAACGCAGCAACAAACACACGAACGAACCTACAGATCACAAAAGTTTGGTCATTTTCTATTTATAATAAATCGAACAACTCATGTAAGTTTCATGAAAATCCATCCATATCTTTTTGAGTTGTGGCACTGACAAAAATGCGGCAAACAAACGAACAAACAAAAAAAAAAAAACGGAAGAACGGATCTTCACCAAAACCTAATCATCTGTTCCTCCTAACATACTTAACAATCCCTGTAAATTTTATCCAAATCCGTTCATTACTTTTTGAGTTATCTTTATGACAGACAGACGACTCCGACGAAAAGATAACCTCCTTGGCGGAGGTAATAATAGTTTTAGAACCAATTTGAATTTTTCATTAACGTCTCCTTGCTTGGCAGGTTATGACTACTCAAAGTGCTCTAGTTATTACGGCTGAGGAAACGTGCAGGGTCCTCCTGTGGTCGGTGTTCCCGTAGTTAAGAAAGTCACATATTTTAACGATAAACGTGTGTGACGTTTAACCACTTAGAGGACAGTTACGATGGCAGCACCAAAATCGAAAGTTCTGCCTCAGCCAATTGCGCAACGTTTATCGTATCGAGCATAAGTAGTAATTGGAGCAGTAGAATTCGTCTCTGATATGTAAGTGCAAAGAAACTGAACAAACGTAGGCGACGAATGAAACCGTGCGAAAGGAATACGAGATGAAGAGATGAACTTCATTTTTACCTTATCGGAAATGTAAGAGCAATGTCGCTCACGATCTACTCGTAGACACAGGATAAATGCTTCTGATTTATCATATATGATAAGGTGCGTCCACATGCAAGACACTAAACTGAACAGGTTACGTCAACTCCTCATCCAAATTTGTCACTAATATATTCGCTTACATAGCACAAACGCACAAATTTGTTCGAGTTTTAATTGACTCTAAACTTGATTACACACAAAACAGAACTTTAGCTATACTTGATAAGCAAATTAACTAAAAGGCTGACGTTTCAGTATTTTTTTTTTTTTTTGCAAACACTGTGTTGTGTTTCCGGGGCTCAACAAAACATTAAGGCGATTAGTTGAAAGAAATCGTTCATTTGACTATCTGGTGAACCAACCTTTGCCTTCCATATGGCCAAGACCTGTAGTTGTTTCTTACCTTCGGCCTCTTAAAGCTTAGACTCTTCAAAATTCCACTCATCACGTCTCTCGCACTCAACGGTAGGTAATATAAGACTGATGATCGAGGCAGCGCGATAGCTCGGCGAGTGTAGTGTTAAATGCAGCTATTTCTTATCTCAGATATCACGCACAATATCTTTAGTTGCCCTGCGTCGTACGTACGTGTTGCACGGAAACTCGCGGTGTTATCCGTGTTAGTGCGGCTCCCAACGCAAGCAGGTTAGGTAACCCGGCTTCCAATGCAAACAGG
>LQNS02276866.1:16883649-16906589 GCA_001587735.2 Parhyale hawaiensis
GCGACTGCTTATTCAGTATATTCGCAGTTGGCCTGTATATCTACAGGCCGTTCGGCTATCCGCCACCTGCCGACGCGCCCCGCAGTAGTTGCCAGCTACCAACAATAACTTTGTTAATTTACAACAATAACAAGTTAGTGTATTCAGGGCACACATGAAACACAGAGTTCAGTCACCCCCTCTCCTGTGGGACACTTTCATCACCACATCATTATTTGCGCACAGTCTGCTGGCCGAATTAACAAGTCGGTCCAACAGACGTAAGTGACTGTCAGCTGCTGAAACCCAGACCGGTGAGCAATACTCAACACTGGCAGCAAAAGAGCATCTGCAGACAACCTCACTGTCCCCAAATACAATTCACCTTGGGCAGGAGGAGCCCAATCCTACTGGAAGCACGTGTCACCAGTCGTCTCATGATCAGCTGAAAGTAAGCTTCTCATCAAAGACAACACCAAGAATCTCCAAGGAGCTAGACCCCTGATGCAAAGTGTCATTAATCTCCAGATTTGAATGCTGCCACAAGTTTCCGAGACTGACTGACAATCATACACTTGGTTTTACTGGCATTCAGCCTCATACTCCAGGCCGAGCACTACGCGCTAATGAGTGACAAATTCCTATTCAGAGACTGGGCGACAGCGTTATGGATGCAGGGACCAGATATCACTGCTATCAAAGTGGAATCATCGGCACAGTTGAATCATCGTGTTTTCCAGCGAAGAGAACATGTCACTAGTATACAGAACGAACAACAGCGGGCCAAGCAAACTACCCTACGGGACGCCAGACTCCACCGTGACTGAGGCACTCAAAACGCCGTCGACCGACACACTCTGCGTTCTATCACAAATAAAATCACGAATGATTGACCGAACCCTGCCACCCACAGCGACCGACTCCAGCTTGTAAGTTATAATAGAACCCTGTGGTTGACCCTGTCAAACGCCGAGCTTAAGTCCAACTGTACAAGCCGTGCCTCAGACCGATAATCCAGCGCAGACTGTAAATGGTGTGGCACCGACAACAAGGCGTTACAAAAACCTAAACCAGTTCTGTACGGAAAATGACCAGCAGGCAGCAAACCCATAACCTCAGTAAAACGACAAATTTCAGGAATATTCCGATAAAATGAGCGTCAGCGTAATGGGCCGGTAGTTGGCGACATGGGGCTACACTGCACCCTCGGGAATGGGAGTAATATTCCCAATATGCCAACACCGGGGAAAATTTCCTAACCATATCAGGCGTCGAAAGCTCACCGCTAGTTAGAGGCAAGAACGCCAGCAATCTGCTTATAAAACAGAGGAAACATGCCCACCGGGCATGTAGATTTCAAAAATTATTATACATATATGTGTTTTTAGGGTGATTCAATCTGCAGTAATGTTCCAGAACTCAACAGAAACGTGCTGATGCATCGTTTATAGTTATTTATATGAAATGATAATTCATACATAAACTTTATATTTGAAATATGTTAACAATGGTAAACACAATATTGAAGCTTTGGGAGTAAAATTATTCTACAAGTAGAGGTAACATTAGTTTCACCAGAATAAATTTGCAAGAATGTTCCAGAATCCTCAGAAAATAAGCTAATGCATTGCTCATGCTTATGTCAAATAATGAATTAAAAAATGAACTTCATAATAGACTCACCTAGTTCAATTGGAACTGAAGCATATTCAACATCATCATCTATAAAAGTTTCAACTAAAATTAAAGGTGAATCAAAAGGTAAACAAACCAACCACTCTGCATGCTTACCTTCAATGCTTGTATAAGATGAGTTTTCTAGACGATGGGGTTTGAAAACGATGCTCGAACCTAGAGAACGTTCTCATTATTTAACACTTTTAAAAACCGTCCGGAAAATAACGCAATGTGCTTGTAACTTCGCCACACCGCGTGTATTTCTCAGCTACTTCCGGAATTTCCCGATGTTGCCATCAGTATAGCATGAGAGCTGGTCATTCGATATAGTTACATTGAGTTTTATAAATAAAATTACTTTACTTCAACTGAGCTTTCAGATTCTAACCTTTTTGCGACACATCATCGGCACCTAGCTGTTTCTTTAGCAACATTTATTTATTTATTTATTTATTGTTTTCCCACCGCAGCCGCTACTTGGCGATTCAGCAGTGAATTTCACTAGATATTATTGTTCTATACACAGTATATCGAATTGTAGTTCAAGTGTTAAATTGGAACAGTCTAATAGGAATCCNAATCATAACCAAATATCCGTCAACTATCCCCGTTAGTTTGGGTCCACGGCCCAGCGTCGTAAAGTAACAGCGCTAGGCATATTGGACCCGTAAGCCCCCCCCCCCACGGCAAGGACGGGATAGAAGGGGGGTTCTTTAGCAACAACTCCTACAATGAGGCATGTGGGCGAGGTAGTATAAAATCTTGATGGATCGATTGTTTACATGAAAGTTTTGGCGAAAAGCCCACTGTATTACACTGACACTAGAAAATTTACTCGTATCACTTTATAAAATAGGTTTTATTCACCGGAATGTTGAAACGTTTTTACACGTGCATGAATTATTGTGGCACTCTGTATTCACGATTAGCAAAGAAATTAACAGAAATATGAATGATCACTCACTGGCAGTTCACGCTGCACTAAGTTCGGAAGTACGTGACCCTTGAGTGAGCGAAACATTAGGACACACTACGCCCAATTCTCACAGTGCAGCATCTCTTCTTTTCAATGGAGTGCAATACAACTGAACTGAACAAGAACCAATGGGATTTATCTAATGTCTTCCATGGAAGACGGTGGGTATATATGGGCTGAGAAGCTTTTTTTTGTTGGTTCGGGAAATTCAAAAGTACCGAAAAAAGTCATTCGGTATCGGTGAAAGATTCAGAAAAGATTCGGTATTTCGATAGATGAAAATACCACCGGTACTACCGAAATACCGAATTGCATTCGGTAGTCCCAGCTCTGGTTGTTATCATTTCTATACAATGTTCTCTCGCGCTCTTGGATTCTCTCTCTTCGCCTGTTGGCCTAGAAACTTTAGGGGACATGGACGGCTGGCAGGATAGGCCTACGCGATTGCTTATGCTTACCAAAGTGTGACCCGATTACGCGTTTCACACACGCTTATCGATAAGTTCAACCCATTACGCGGAGGTTAAAAACGTTTCCACAAGAATAACATCCAAGGACAAAATAGCTTCGGGCTCTTTCCCTACTAAAGGGCTAACCCTCTCAAATCCGAATTAATAGCCAGTTTTCTTAGGAGTAGCAATGTTTGAAACGGGACCATAAAGTCCTCGTGGGCGTTCAAAGTTTAAGATCATTACTTGGTTTTGCTGTGCAGAGAGCTGTTGGCCAAAAAGGATGTAAAAAAAACAAACAGTTCGTAACTAAGTTTATATTTACGCGCGGACAGCCGCCAGGGCAGCAGTAAAGCTATCTGGAAATACAGCGGCCGTGAGCTAGTACCTAGTAGTGCACTACTAACGTTAATCATTGACCCGAGACACAAACGTGGTGGTAGTAATAGCAGTAGTACAGCAATCCATAGAGTTTCCGCATTCACTCCTGCTTCCCTTTTCGCTTCACACTCTAGAGTTACGCAGCAGATGTAAACCACTTCAGCAAGTAACAGGCAATCCTTACTTAACACCGCACCTCTTTATACTAGCACGCAATTGTAGCGGGGTTATTTTTAGTTCCAGAGCATCCAACTGTATCACTGCGAATCCATTTTGTAGCGTAAATTTACCCAAGTCACTCCTCTATTTCCAGAATAAATTTTCTGAGTCGATACCTATCAGCTTAGTAATTTCGGATGTGCTGTGAGCGAGGGTACTGTTAGTAAATAAAAAGAAACAATTCACAGCATAGTATACATTCGTAGAATGCTAAATTCAAGACATTTTTTCAGAATATAATTCCTTGACTTTTTCCATACGGCGTCATGTAGGACGATATCACTTAAGACGGGCGACTATGCAAGAGAGGGAAGATTGCAATGACGACTTTTGATAACTTCAGTAAATTATGGTCCCTAAAGCAATGAACGAGCAGACGACAGAAATTGACCAAAGCGAAGATAAATTTTCAATGACTGAAGCGAGGGAAAGAAAGCGGTTGATATTGCTGAAAAGTTCAAAATTGCAGAATGGGCAATAAGGCTTAGCAAGAAAGATGAAGGACGTATCAGGAGGCGTGGAAATAATATTTATTGTTTCCCCTCTGCAGCCGCTACTGTGCAAATAATATTTCATCGAAGATGGCTGACAAAAACGTTCAAATATTTAATTTAATATAATGCATGAATTTGAACGTTGCCCCGTTTTCTACAATTCATAATTACAGAAAATCGTCCGTTAAGGCCGGACTAGTACAAACCTGACATTTCGAGTGGTGCCCAACCATAGCGAAGGATTTAAACTATAGCAAACTAGTCAGCGCTATAAAGTGAGGATCGCCTATGCAATTTATGTAACGACTGACTTCAACTCAAAGCCAGCTAGCTAATACTTGAATCCGTTCCCTCGGTAAGGCTAAAAAATGACAGGGAGAAATTAACCATTATATCAAATACTGATTCCGTGACAAAAAAATGAAGGAATAACAATGTTACTATTTTCTTTTCACTCTTACGGTAGCTCAAATTCTATTGTCCAAGTGGAATGTTGTAGATTCTCAAGCCAGTCCAAAAGTTGGTATTACTATAGTGTGTAGCCTATATTTTTTAACGTACCTACCTAGGGCCAGTAGCAAATGTTTTCCAAGAATACGGAGAAAAAAAAAAACGACTGAAAATACAGGCGAGTAAGCAAAGGGTTTATACACAACGTGGCAGCAACTGGTTATTATGTTAGGTTACGATTTAATTTTTTTCTTCATATTATGTTAACATTTTTCATGGCTCCAGTTATGTCAATGAATTGAACTAACGATAACCCAAAGAACGAGAGAGATGAAACATCCAACGTGCGCTTCATTTCTCAACTGAAATTACGCCCTTCTTGGCTATTTCACCAAACTCGTTTTCTGTCTACAAAACGGCGAATTGAACAGACAGCACAAGCGGGCACTTCGCTGGTACCAAGGCGCGTAATATCGAGCGCGGCATTGGTTTCAAAATTGCTGAAAATATGGACGGAACACAGGCACACGTACAGCGCGTTCGGACTTCCTTTCCCGTGGCCCTTTATCGTCCACAGTAAACGTTAATTTTGGCAATAACGGCTTTATTTGAAACGAGACCGAACTGTCCTTTGGAAAGGTAAAGGGTTAAGGCCCGGTAAAAATTGCGTTTGATGTATATTTAAGCGAAATAACGTTGTCGAGCCTAAGGTACCAACAACGAATGGAAATTGTGCAACTATTTCTAATATTTAACGACACATATGGTTGATTTTGTCAAACAATGTAAAAATAAATGCGTAATTCCATAGACTTACAATTCACATGATTGATACGGTCATGAGCTGTAAAGCTGAAAGGGTTAATCGGATGTAAAAATGAATCCTTAAATTCTTCGCACAATATACAAAAACGCTACCTACTGTCACGGGATACAGATATAAACAGGTATTGCTATAGACTAATAACCTATAGCTACAGTTGACATCGCCACACAGGGCAGGTATCTCCAGCGTTATTATGTGTTGAAATTCAGACAAAACGCAAATTTCATTTCGTTCCAGACACAGTAAATTATTGCATTGCAGTAAACTGTAGCTGAGGAACCGCCAGACACCACAAGGCATTTGAAAATAAGCAGATTGGATTATGTCGAGGCAAGACAAGCAACTCACAAAGAGTCTTCTCAATATTACAACCCGCTGTAGGGAACGAAGCGAGAGCGCGGATGTATGGGTGATAGCATGGTGTGTGTCCACACACCGAGGGCACTGTCTCTTCGGTGCACATCAGAGTGTAGACTGTCGCGCGACATTGTGCAACGCTGCGGATTGGGGGCTTCCGCGAGACTGTGCAACACTGCGGACTGTGGGCTTCCGTGAGCATTCGGGAAAGAATATTCCTCACCCAAGCCTCCCTACCCACAGCATTTACGGCGATCCAAAACCAGGAACCAAGAAGAAAAACGTTGTAGTAACTTTAAGCAAGACAAAGGGGCCACGTTGGGGGGAAAACAAGCGGTAATTGCAGCGGAAGAACTGTTACCATGAAGTAATTCAACGTCTGGTCAAGAATTTTAGGTTCTACGAAGAATAAATTTGGATATAAAAGGTATTAGCTGCGGCTAAGCTAGACAAGGGTCATAATATAGGAGAACTGCTCAAATGCTCCCGGGTTTTTGGGTTAGCTTCAAAAAATTACCTAATGGGAATCCTTCTGATTTTGTTCACCAGAACGAAACTGCGGCAGACTTTTGCTGATAATATGTAGAAAATTGCAAATAAAGATGTTGATATTGCTAGGGGCTTGATCCTGACTTTCAAGAGGCACCTCTGCACGGCAGATAGGATAACCATTGGAACGATGATATATAAACCAATACCTAAGATGGTTACACAACCGATATCCTAGTTTTCGTTTAAAATAAAGTGATTAGCTGACTTGCCCTATTTCACCGAAACTACGAGAGCTTTTCAGCACTGCACCGTACACACGCTGTGAAATTTGTAGTTAATCTCACCAAACGCTGCAACTAAACACGACAGGCTGTAAGGAGCAAAGAAGCTAGTTCTCCAAACTAAATACAGTTGGTACGCATGAGTGTATCTCCTACACCTGAAAATCAAATTATTTCCGGTTAAGTGTCTGGGGCATTAATTCAATTCGTTAGCTGGCGACAACCACATGACACAGGGAGGAGTCAGGACCCTCCCCGAGCGGTTGGTAGCAAGTCCCCCCTCCCCCGTCCGAGTACACAGCATAAGCTCGTCAATTCGGGTTACTGCGCTCGCCCTAAATAGCGCGAATTTGGGGCGGTAAGGTAATAAAAAAATATTGCATGATTCTGGTGCGGCGCGAATCGAAAATGTCCGATTTCGGCGCATCTACCGTACTATATTTAGTACGAAGATCTTATCCTCTATCATTCCTACAACATGTGTTGGGTTGAAGCCTTTGGTTACAGTAACTAGAGATTTCTCTGAGTGTAGCTGCTCGATATGTAGACTCTTATGAACAGAGCTGCCACTTTTGTCGGAGATGCGGGACAGTTATAGAAAATTAAGTAATTACGAAAACGTAATGGTTAAACGGTATCTATATACTGTATTTTCTTATACGTTACCCCCATGTGATTGACAGACCCGTAATTTCCTTGACCCAAAATTGTTGGATGAGGTGGCGCCAGGAAATCTATATTGGAGGGGGTGGGCTGAAAGGATGCTGGAGTAAAATGTGGTGGGGCTTCGCTGCTATGGGACACATGTATGATGTTTACATGACAACGATATTGGGGGCTAAGCGGGGGTTTGGCTAATTACCGGGGGACTGAAGCCCTCTTTGGCACCGCCACTACTATTGGAGGATTTAACTACTACCCACATCGTATTGCCGTATGGATAACAAGCAACGCCGCTCAATATCAGTCACACCACCTTGAACTCAATAAAACTAGACATAGAAAACGCAACACAATTACTTAAGATTTACGCTAAGTCACAACTGGCACGTTACAAAAAATAAATACGAACGGTAACTTAAGAAATGCTAAAACTAAAACTTAATACACGTATCAGAGAAACAACTGCACGCTCAGTGGCCCCACAAAACAGGTAAATGTGCACCTCAGACTCGTATTAATAAAAGTGATATAAAAAAAGCTGTTTGAGTAGCAAGAACAGTCGATGATCCGTAAACTACATGTACAATATAAAACTCCAGTCCGAGCGTCAACTGAAATTATAATTATTATATTGGTATTGTCCCGCTATTTCCGAATCGGAGAAGCATCAACAGAGAGGAAAACCATACGGAAACACTAAGCAACTGCAAGATGCTTGAACCACTGCTTACAATTTAATGGCTGACTTGAACACCCGCAGGTCCACATGGCCGAACACGGATCTCGGTAATGATTTCCATGGTGGCACGGGTCACATGGCACCAGATTAAATTGACTCAGTGGTACGATGTTGGCAGGGGCGCGCTGGGACGTGTTTAGAATCCCCCACAGGAGACATAATTCTAAAAGTCAAGATGAACGTAGGCCTTTAGAGAAAGATAGAACGTTCGACCATAGAGTGGAGGAAACCCAATATAAGATTTTATTCATTCCTTGCTCCAGTTGGGCTTCCATCAGAGCCGTAGGAGATGTCGCGTGGCACTTAATCAATTGAAGCTTCCTGCATCGAAATTCGCTTTTCCAAAGCGCAAGTTGTAAACAGCAATGTTCACCACTCGAGAGCAAAGTTTTTTTATACAGTTTTAAGGTATAAAAGGCGTTCAATGCAGTGAAGCACTCCAAGGTTAGCAAGAGCAGACTTGTCAATGCACTTCAGCAACTAGACGCAACGACTGGAAAATCTACGGACATACGAAATAAGATTTAAATACTATGTAATATGCGTCTTTTTACGTTTGAAGCATGACCTAATTCTCACCAATGATAAAAAAAACGCGTTCCACCTAAATCTACGGAAATTTAACAGATGATATAACAAGAAGCACATCATATTTAGGATTTTCATATGTGTCGGCCAATGTACACGCTTCGTCACGCATGCCAATTAAATCTTATTCCAATTTGATTAGATGGGGGGGGGGCGGCAGTAGACGGACCCACAGGCCTATTCTCAGAGACACCGGGACCTACGCCCCGGCCCCCTATGAGCTATTGCCATTATGTTAGTATGATTCGGATGACTGAGGAAAAAAGTAGAAAAAAAGGGTAAGAATACTAGCAGACTTATGCAGAGACATACCTACTTGCTAGGCGTTGATGATACCTGCATCCTGCTTCGAACGCTAATAAACCCCAGAGAGGCAACATCTCATTCACCGTTATAATTTGAACCCAATTTACAGGGCCCGTAGGTTTTTGCAGATGTAAGCTTGTAATCACAGATGATAGCAGATACAAGCTTGTAATAACAGATGATAGTTTAAGTTAAATCCTGGTTCAAATGTCCGTGGATTTAAAACCAAAGATTACATCGAACTCTTTTGTACCTAGTTGAAACATCACTTTCCGTAGAAATAGGACAATTTCTAACGTCCATAAATGAGTGAACCATTCGGGCGAAAAGGTTAAATCGCGGTCCTACGGTCCATATATTTTTGGAAATAGAATTATTTTTCAAGTTCGACGTCATATAAGCCTTAAAGTGCAACGCTAACATGTCGCAGCACGAAGAGCTGTTGCCGGTGAAGTAGGTACAGATGAAAACAGAGAAAAGAAGATTCCTTAGAATCTTTTCTAATTATTCATCAACGCAAACCTACGTCGGTAGTTTGTACTACAAACAAATAAAAATTCTGTCCTATAAAGGTTCTCACTAGAAAAAATGACGCTGTCTACACAAATCCTCCATTTCTAGGTATGCACTAGGTGAAAGCAGAGGCTAACCAGTATTTTACTATCCTGTTTTTCTAGGCATTCACAAGGAAACACAACTGAAGCAGCTAGAACTGTATAGGGACTAAAACTGCCCTACTTTCTTCTAGACAGTCACACGAAATGGAACTATCGCAGAAAGCAATGCACTATCCTATTTTGCTAGTCATTCACTAGGAAAAAACAACAGAAACAGCGAAGGACATAAGAATCACCTAGCCACAAGATGCAACAAGTCTGCGCCTACATCGCACACCATCCGTAGCTTAGGAGCGACTACTACGGGTAATGATGCACCGCATCCTACCGACACAAATGCAATGGTAGTAGCTACTGAAAAGTCAACACACAGTCGTGCAGCGGATAACCTTGCGTAGGGAAATATTTATTTACAAGCTGTCAAAAGAGTAGAGCGGACATCGGTACTTTACAATGTAGAAACATAGACTGGTACTGCGAAGTCAACCGCAGTGTAAGTGCCAAGTCAAGCGCAGCGTGACCACCACGTTAGGAGCAACACGGCCGCCATGTCAGACGCAACACCAAGGCACGATATACCTCCTAATCCTACGCTTACACTATCACATGAGCAACTTGACGCAACAGCAGAGGTGCAGATACAACGCAAAATATGGCGCACAGACGCAACTTCTTGCTGCTGCTGCTGCTGTGCAACATGCTGCCGCCTGCACAATACATGGTGCAAGGCGCAACAACAGCAACACTCACACATTGGCCACTGTATTTCGTACTTTGGTGAGCAATGAGCAAGAGGCAGCCGCAGAATTTCTATGTTGTATACACGCCCAGCACAGGAATACAAGAATGCACCAAAGTGCATAGAGATGCGAGTGGGCTTACTGGTGTTCAAAACAAATCCATAGGTGACGTCATAGTCTGTCTCAGCCAATCGCGCTTCGGTAAGGCCTTGCCACAAGTGAAGGTCGATTATTGTGCTCGTCAATAATGTCACGCGCGGCTTTGTTTTGATTACGGGCGAATAACCGCGTCTCTCTTTCTTTCTTTCCTTCTTTCTCTCTCTCTCTCTCTCTCTATTCACACACAACACTAGTGGGATAGTCAGCTGAAAAGTTCGTAGGACGACCAAGTTACTGCACATTGCGGAGTTGGTTTACTACTACGATTATTACTATATTGCAGAGCTGAAGCCTACCATTTCCCTCGTAATGGCGCGCAATGAGAGGAAGAAAGGAAGGGCATACAGTACGTCGGAGGAAACGTGGGAACCCATGCACGAGGGTGTTGCCACACTGGATCTGCGCGTCCGGGAAAGGAAGGCAGGAAAGAAGAGGAAGAACAGCACAAAGCATATCAGCAAAATAATGAAAAGGGGAGGAAGCAAAGCGGGCACGACGGAAGGGCGTTCCGAAGGCTCAGCTTCGACTGAAGTCGTCGAACCGATGGCGTTCCCGGGGGCTAGCGACTGCCCTAACATGGGATAGATGTACCCTACCTAACCCTATGAACCGACCATCCTATGCCCCTGAGGGATAATTCTCTACCATCTGCGCGACATAGACCCCTGTTACCAGTGGTCCGGAGGGACTGCAGACCTGCAGCGCCTCCTAGTGTCACTCTGCAGTAACAATGTGATGAAATTTTGGTACTTTTATAACATAAAATCCGAGAGTTTAATCGTTACTTATTTTTATTACAAACGCCGTCAGCTGCGATTTAAAGAGAGGAAGGTATAAGGGACATATAGCGCGCTCAACAAATGGCGAGCGCACACACACACACGGGTGATTTCCGCGCATGAGAAAGTGGGTCGGGAAAGAAAAGCAAGAGCAAAAAAAAAAAAAGCCTCACGAAAAGTAAGGAAATTAAGTGAGCACTGGACATATACTGTACATGTAAGATACTCAGAAGGCCTATGTAAGGCTAAAGTAACCATCGGGGTGCTCTTGGAAGCGAAGCTCCCCATTAGTCAGGATAAGTAAAATTAGCGACAGGTGTTGCAATGCTTGCATCCCGCGAATTAAAAAATTTAAGAACATAACTAAGAGCAAAAAGAGTAAGGCAGTCAGTCTATGAAGTATTCAGTCTGATCTCAGGACGTTTCCTTGTATATTGTGGATGACGCAAGCCAAGGTTTCCTTATAACCTAATTCGTCAAGTGTAGAAGAAACATCCGTCTTGACGTATAAAATAATCATGAATATATAACACGTTTTTTTTAAATAGAGCACGTATTTTTACTGAACAACTTCAAAAACAATTTTATGCATACTCACGAATAGTTTGCATAAATGGCGATAACCACATTTTCCTACTTTAAATGAATTAGTACAACGATCAACTTACTGGTGCCTAAGATATCACTTCAACTGTCAAGAACACTTAATTTCAAGCGATTTTTCGCCAATTGCATGGAACAACTGCGTACATAATCTTTTTAAAATGGCCACTATACATAAGGGTATTCTGTTTCTCCTTCCATACAAAACAAAGAGATTAACGAAAACATTGTAACATTTCTGAAACCAAGAACTACGTTAATAATCAGTTTCAAGTGCATCATCTTAAACAGTACTTACAAATACCTGAAAATAGAAATTTTCGTTGAGTTCAACCCACACAAGGATACTGTGGCTGCTAGTTCAGCAGTAAGGAAGAAAAAATTCTTTCAGAGTTCTCACAACTAACCTTGGTGGGATCAGCATGACCTTTCTGAAACATTAGCAGGTGAAAGTTCGCCCCTAGTTAGCAACACAGACATGTAGACTTCACTTTTGACGGACTATTAATACCAATTTAATATTGCCACGCTAGTTTTGACTCCTTGCTTGGCGATCATCCAAAGGAAAATCCTTGGGCGCCTATTCGATACTGCCGCCTATACATATCGTATACTGTAAATGACTATTTTTTCTGATAGTACAATAGCTCATTATTATTATTATTATTAAAACTTCATGCTTGAGCTCCCACGGACAGGTAATACAACCCAAATGAAGCATCATGCAACACCGGGAAGCCCAAAACGCTGCTAAAGGAAATCCAGCAAAAAACCATTAACAGCCGACTTAAAAGCCTGCAGGCCAACATAGTAAGAGGCGGATATGAAAACGTTCAGTAAAGAGCTTATATAGAAGCAGAATGTTTCAGGTATCAAAACAGATACAGAGGCATGGAATAAACTTTAAAGAAGGATAGAAAGCGTTAAGAACAGTTTCTTTTGCATAAGAATTAGGCCTATTTCATTACTGGAAACAGCACTGATTAAGGACGAGGCGAGGGTAGGAGTTGGAAGAGAAGTTTCAAGATACACCCCGAGCTTTAAATACAAGTTCAACCCGAATTTTTAAATATTGTTAAATCTTTATCAAACGTCCCCAAATATGACATTCACACAATGATAGGCACGGTAACTTCATTTTTATAGGGAAAAATAATAAATTTCAGCTTCACATCATAGACGAGACATTTTCAGTGGGAAATATTTCAGAGTAGGATGACGTGTCCAGCGAACGGCTAATATAGTTACACTGCCCGACGGGCCCTGGATTTAACATAAATATAGACAGGTATTTAAATAAACGTATTTCATGACCCAGGGTGGGTATCCCGAGTCCTTCCAGGGCCGGGTAACGCAGGGTTTTACAGTCTGAAGCGGACTCAATAGCTAGAGCCAATAACTAGGCAGTGATCTTTCTGACAAGGCTGCTAAAACCCTGTTCACGAGTACCTTGATCTCAATGTCTGCTCTTTTCATATAACATATAGACTGCGAGGGTTACAGACTTCTGAGTCCAGAGAGCTACATTGACGTTGCTAAACCAAGCAGCACATCAGCACAGTTTGCCAATGACTCCAGCAAACATCGATGTTCAATGCAGCATCACTCCAGCAAACATTGATATTGAACGCAGCATCTGATCTGACTAGGCTGTCGAGTATGTGAGCCTCCCAAGCAGTACGAAAACTCAATTCAACTGACACCGTTGAACGCGTTGAGCTCAGTCAACAATCATGCAAAAGTGTCATCTTAATAGAAATTACTGCACCCATCCTGGTCCGCTTGCTGTCCCTTAAGTAGGCATTTGCAATAGTAGTAGGTAGAAATAAAATAGGGTTAGTACCGCTGAAGTGGCTCAGCCTAGATCGCGCCGGACGACACTCAAATACTTTTTTCTCGATAATTTTACTGGAAGATACCATGGTGGAAGAGACATCACATGAGCTCAATAAATCTCAAGTTTGCCCAGCGCGCTACTACCGGCAAAAACAAGGAGAAAGAAAACCAAACTGCCCAACCTTACAAACTAGCCGGATCAGCAGGAACCCACAACGGGAACACCCAGGTCGGCCCTTCGCGACGTCATGCGATGTTGTGGGTACGGCGTCCATCGGTCAGTGTTGAGTTTAGTAAATCATGTACCCGTCATGTTGAACACCCGTGAACAACCAACCAGCGAGCTCGACTCATGGACGGGCCTCGTGATTGGTCGATACGTGGCCACTTGTATCAGCAGACAAGTAATTGGAAATGATGAGGGCAGTTACACGACACCTGAATAATACCGTACACAGAGTATATCATCGTAATCTTTGCGTAATACAAGTTTAACATAAGAGTGACAAACTTACATACGAGCAATGTGTCTTTTACAGCACAGAGTCAAGCTATAGCCGCAACACAACTTCAACAACAAACAGCTGTACAAAAATAGAGTTCTTTTAAGGAGCTAAAGAATGTACATACAATATAGAGCAACTATTCGGACAAGCTCAAGGTTCTTAAAAATCCTAAGTAGATAGATGAAGTGTAGTTCATATAATGGCGAATATTCAAGGGATACCTACAGCGTATTCTAGGGAAAAAGACAGGAAAATTTCTGTGGATAAAATTTAATGCAACCATAGCCCTTTGCATTTGATGTCAATTTCGCATGAACATTATTAATAAAATTAACAACTGCTACCGGCCTGTTGAAAAACGCTTTGTTCGTAACAACAACAACAACATTACGGAAGTAACCATATATGGGCACTGGCGCGGTAAAGCGTGCAACAGTTGGCGTCGAAAGGGTTACTGCAGTTGTGCTATCATTATCCCGGTTGATAGCCACGACCCACGTCTCTCCTGCAGTAGCGGACAAGTAGATAAGAAGGAGCAGGAGCAGGGCCACACTGTGTACAGGAAATTTATCGACCTATCAACTGCACCACGTAAACAGCCAGGTTGTGGGGAAATGCACCATTCTACACAAGAAAAATAGATAAGGAGAAGATAATGCTGTCTCTAGAAACACTTCATAGGGCCCGTAAACTCTTTAAAAATTCATTAAATTGCTGTAGACACGCACGGAAATAACGCACCCCAACAGAGTTCTTGGCTGCCCGAGAAGCCAAAATGAACAAAAAAAAGCTTCTTGGGCAGCCCCAAACTCTGTTAGGGTAGATGTAATAAAAAGTTTCAAGTAATGTTAGCAATGAGATGGAGCTTCTAGAAAATAATTCAGTTTAAAATTAACCATTAGCTTCTGAAGACTTAATGTGAGCTACTAGATTAGTACTTATTTATCATAACTGAGCACTTAACACAGCTCTACAGCGGTCCTCAGTAGCTCCTTATCAGATAGCTCAACGAGAAACCTAATACAACGATTATTAGTTATTCTACATGTCAAAATCATGGCATATATATCAGTCTCTGCTAATCAGAATATCAAATGGAAGCTAATGCACAATTAATCTTAGTAACATTATTAAAATGGCCTCTCTGGATGCTCTCCTCTCATCCACTGAGACCACTTAAATACGAAACAGTTTCAGGGGACGAAATGATATAAATTATTACCTCCGCCAAGGAGGTTACGTTTCCGTCGGGTTTGTCTATTTGCGTGTAAGTCTGTCATCAAGATAACTCAAAAAGTTATGGACCATTTCTGACGAAATTTACAAGGATTGTAAGCTATATTAAGTGGAACAGATGATTAACCTTTGGTGAAGATCCGTCCATCCATTTGTTTTTTGTCAGCCTGATTTTTCTCAATGCTCTAACTCAAAAAGTTACGGGTGGATTTTTATGAAATTTACACGAGTTGTTAGGTATATTAGGAAGATTAAATGACCAAATTTTTGTAGCGATCCGTAAGTTTGTTCGTTCGTTAATCATTGTTTTTCATTTAGTGCTTGTTAGCACAATAACTCAAAAAATAATAAATCGATCTTTATGAAATTTATACGAGTTGTTAGAAATGTTAAAAGGCATAAATGTTCAAGTTTTGGTGCACATCGGTTGGTGCGTTTGTATGTTTGACTCATGTTTGTCATAATGTTTGCTAGCAACCCAACTCAGTAAGTTATGAATGGATCTCAAAAAAAATTACTGAATCTGTTAACACTGTTGGAAGACACAAATGATTAGATTTTGGTGTTGATACAAAGAAAATCATGGTCTCAGAACAAATTTTAATTTTACGTAACCGTTGCCTTGCTTGGAGGAGGTATGCACTCTAAGAGAGCTCTAGTTATTATCAATATTAAATGTCCTCAAAATGCGTGAGCGGATATGGTAAACCATTAGCTAATATCGTTGTTAAACGGCCTCAACAGATCATTTTTACCTATATTAAAATGGTCTCAGTGAATGAGACTACACAATAGCTCATTCATATTAACTCAAACCGACTATTCCGGCAATAATACATGGAATAGTCGGAACTTTAGATATATTTCCTGCAGCTGACGGTTTCACTCGGTAAACAATTTTCCTTAACAGAAGTTTCAGTCGAAAACTATGACAATTATTACGTCACTGTTATGAAAATAGTCTTAAATCCTAACCCGTTTCATTTGTGTTGTTATGCTGCGTTTGATTAGTGCGGTACTTATTGGTGATAGACATGGGGCGTGTAGAGAGACGGCCTGAATATGGTTTCCCCATGGTAAATTATTCACATTTTCTTCCCTCAACAACACGAACCTGATGACTGCAATCCTCATGACATTTTTCCCTTATGGAAGTTGAGGAAAGCGAATGAGCGATTAAAATATTGCTACAGCGAGACGAGCGCTGATAAATTATAGAACAATGTTTACAAAATGCGAGAGTGGAAAGATATTTTCAAGCCTGCCTCTTCAGTCAGCTCGATATACGGTAATCATACCAGTATTTGACCTAATCAACAATGTTACATCATCTACATAAAACTTCCGTTAAATATTAACTGGACTGTAAAGATAATTTTCTATCTAAAAAGTCATCTACTCTTGAATGTAAAAAGAATGGTTGCTCTCTAAGAGTAGACAATAAGCTGTGTCTATGTTGCAACAGCAACGGTCAACCACAGCTCTTAGAGGGCCGGAGCCTAAGTTTCGGCTGCTCTGTGGGAATGGGCCTCTTGGTCCATCTATTACAAGTTATTTATTCTAATAATCGTTTAATAGAAGCATTTAACGTTCATAAAAAAATATTGTTGATGGAAAAGTTCTGTTTACTTCATACAAATGACGGGCAGTTAAAAAAAAAACGCAGCACTGTTTTGCAAATGTCGGGTTGTCGGAGAGGTAAAAACCAATTTAAAACGTTTATGCGCAAACTTAAATTGCTGCAATGGTAGGACTGGAACAACGCAATATGTACAGAACTTTACCCTTAAGATAATGGAACTAAAATGATAGGACTGGAGCTACGCAACATGTAGGTATAGAAGTTCACATTTGACACTAACGCGCTTAGATGGTACCACAGGAGTCGCACTTACTGCTACATGAGTCGCGCAGCGGCTGTGTCCAGAGGAGTGTTTGTTGACACTAGGAACTAACGCTTGCGTCTTAACTACAACAACTACTCCGCTTAGCAGCTGCAGCGCTCTGTAGGGGCACCGATTTTCACACCTGCGCAGATGAAACATAACCGAACCGTTCAGCGCAGGACATTGGCTACTACGCAACGCACTTTAGAATAATCCTCACAATATGTACATATCACACACTGATCTCTGTCAGCAATATACGAAGCACATATATACATACATTTGCTAGATATTCTTAAGCTGTACAGATCTGCAATACTTGTGGCTACAGGAATAGAATATCCTTCATGATGCCCTGGAACCTCGCCATGTAAGAGGTACATCATGCCATCGTTGGCTTCCGATAATGTCAAGTCACAAAGTTATAAAAGTACACAGCAAGTACGCAGTAATATCTACACGGTAAATTGCTATGGCCATTACCAATATATACAAATATCACTATCTTTACGTTTGCAGCCACGAGGGTAAGGCTACTATTTGAGTTGGATTACATTCAGCCACTTGAGAGGGTAACTTCAGCCACTTGAAGGGAAGTTCAGCCAGTTGTAGGGGAATTATATTCGAAGTAAGCGCCTCGCAATATGGCACCCGTTCACTTCTACATCACAAAACAATAACTTTTCTAGAAAATATTTGGCTATAACCAAGAACGAACAAAGCTAACAAAAAAGTTCAACAATCGCTATTTATGTTTACACGTCGTTTTACCATCCAGCGTGCGCTTATATAGATCGAATTGCTCCGCATATCCCACCATATGCAGAGATATTATATCCATTATTCTACAGGTATTTGATAAAGATATTTTTTCGTTTTTAAATCTGGCATCTCCTATTCTTCTGATGCCCAGATACTCCCCTACTATTCCTGTGGTTAGAACGTCTTCTAGGAATAGGTAAGGAGTGTCTAGGAGCGTATTAAACACCTCACTCACAATATCAGATGAAAAGAGATACGCTGGACCTGTGGTAAAATCAGGGAACGTTTTTTGACTATAGACGTCGGGATGCACGAAATACTTGGAGTTTTTGTTTCTAATGGGCTTCCAGTTGTGAGCGAGGCGGCCGTAAATGACTCTTTTCTGGCTTTTTTGGGACTCGACAAAAGCCATCAAGAGCGGCACGTTAATAAACATATCGTCATCGGTCTTGAGCACGAATGGCACTTCAGAGCAGAAGTTCTGCACCCACTCAAATATGGCGGTGGTTTTTAGAGTTAGATTAGCGTAGTGGTCTACGCAGTTGCTTTGGATGATGTCCCCGTAGAGGACGTGCTCTTTATCCAGCTCTCCCTGCATTTCGGGTGACGTGGTGCCCCCGATGAAGGCCATGGCGATGTCCTTCCTGAGGGCGAAGTGACCCCACGTTTGCCTGATTGCCGTCCTCTTCTTCTGGTGGTTGGGGGCGGTGGTGATGAGGACCAGGAGCTTCAAGTCACGCCCGTTGTTGGGGCAAAGGTCCTCGTGGGGAGCGGAGAACCCTCGCACGTACATGTCCCCGATCTGCCAAGGGGAGACAAAGATAGGTTAGTTAATACGTTAGTTTCCCTAGACATGACATGTCCCTGATCTACCAACAGAATAGAAGTACAAAAAGTTAGGGGAGAGAAAGATTATAGGTAGTTAATATGTTACTGTAAGCCTGCCTAGATACAACACGGTGTTTTATGAAATGAAAAAGGAAAGGGTTTCCACATTCAAATTCTGTACGCGTTTCACAACATAATTGCGGGTTACTCAAACTGACCATAAGGAAGTTTCTACGAACCACTCACCATATTTAGTTCCTTTCCAGAAACCACTCTCTAAGTTACACCTTGAAATTCGATAAGAGACCAGAGAAATAAAATGAATAGAAGTGTCGACAAAATCACGAAATGCTAACGTTTCGGGTAACTTTAATATTTTTTTTTTCATTTTGTCGACACCTATATTCATGTTATGAAATTAATCTTAGTTTGAGAAGAGTAATAATAATGGTCTTTTTAAAGAACTGCGAACAAATTGGGTTCACATAGTGATTGAAAGAAAAAAAATGTCAAAGGAAACCAAAACATAGCTTCGCATTGTCTCTTTGTCGTCACTGCATTGTTCAAAACACAATAATACTGGCACTGTATTTCAGTTATTATTTATGTAGTAATTCAAAGCCTACGATACTTCTCTTGTGTGAGGATTATAAAGCGGAAACTTAGCCCTCGCATAAACAAATATGGAAATGGAGCAAACGAGCACAGAGTAGAATCCATGGTCCGTACGATCCAAACCAGACATCAATTCCCAAGTACATTGGAGCTCGATTAATTGACGCTTCATGCGCTGAAGGCAGCGCTTCCTTCAGTTTTTGTTCAACCCATGTGATGTTATATTTTTTCTGTCTTTTATAATGCACTTGCGAGTAAAATTAGAATGAAAGGAAAATCTGCTATTGAGTGGTGAAAAAACAAAGCTGTATAGCAAAACATGGCCCCGGAACAGCTAGCTTAATAAATATACGGCACCGTACCTCATTCTATGCTAGCTATTTATGCCACAGGTAGGAAGGCACATACTACTAACATTTTTTTTTGTACGATTTCTGTAATATTTATTACAGCCAGATATAAATCTGTACATATATGTCAATTATGATTTTTTTATAAAAAAGTATTTTTATCGGAGTGGTGGACTCTGGAGCGTTTATTTCTAAACAGGTTACACAGCTTAGGCTACAAGCCTGGTAAAGTAAATATACTTTATTTGGTACAAATAGGGTTATGGTACAAGTGCACCAGGGACAGCTGATCGCTAGAGTAACATTAGGTACAAATATCAGGTAATATTACGATCATTACACGTGCACTGCATCATGGCCCATCGCCTGACGTCTGTTTAGTTAACGATATGCACTGCCATTGGTTGTACACTAGAGCCTTCTGAGAGCGCATACCTCCGCCAAACAAGGCAGCGGTAACGAAAAATTCTAATTTGTTCTGAAACCAGGATTTTTTTGTATCGACAACAAAATCTTATCATTTGCGCCTTTCAACAATATTAACAGTGTCAGTAATTTTCCTGATGATCCATTGATAACTTTTCGAGTTATTGAGCTAACAAGTACAAAACTAAACACAGCGACAAACAAATGAACGAATAAATAGACCATCACAAAAATTAGATCATCTCCTCTTTGTTATATAGCTACCTAATAACTCATGTAAGTTTAATAAAAATACGTCCATAACTTTTTAGTTATGGTGTTAAGAAAAATGAAGCAGACAAACAAACAAACAAACGGATGAATGGATCTTCCCCAAAATTTAATCATCTGCTCCTTCTAACATAGGTACTTAACAATCTCTGTAAATTTCATTAAAATCCGTCCATAATTTTTTGAGTTATCTTGGTGACAGAGAGACAGGCAAACAAACATACATACAAAGAGACAGACAAACACGACGAAAACATTATAACCGCCTTGGCGGAGCTAATAAAACGACTCCAAGATTTTTGCCGCCATATTTAGATCAGGAAAGACTAAGTTAATACCTTACCCTCCGGGTGGGAGTAGATACCCCGCGCAACGAAGCCTATACTAAACGCATGCAACGTCTCACCTTGATGCTGCCCTTCAAAGAATGCATGGCGAGGGGCCTCTTCTTTAGTACCGTTTTGGAGATTTTCGACTTGGTCTTGCCATTATTTTTAGCAGATTTTACAGAGCTTCCTTTAGTCTTGTTCTTGACGATATTGGCCTTATTAGCGGTAGCAGGTGCTGTATTGGCATCAGCCGATGGTTGATTAGCGTCAACTGAGGCCTGATTACCACCAGCCGGCGCTAGATCAAGAGTAAATGTTAATTGCTTAATAGCAGCAGGTGCCTCATTAGCCGCCGCTGGGGCCTGATTAGAATCTGCCGAGACCTGATTACCATCCGCTGGGGCCTGCTTAGCAGCCGTTGGAGCTTGATTAGCAGCAGCTGGAGCCTGATTAGCAGCAGCTGGAGCTTGATTTGCAGCCGCGGGGGCCTGATTAGCAGCCGCGGAGGCCTGATTCGCAGCCGCTGGGGCCTGATTTGCAGCCGCTGGGGCCTGATTTGCAGCCGCTGGGGCCTGATTAGCTAATATCTTTTCAGAATTAGACGCAAGCCCCGTAGCTGGCACCTCTTTCACGACAGTCTCTGGAGCTGGATTATTAGGTGTATTACCGTCAGCCGATACGGCCTGATTAACTGCAGCTGGAACATTCTGAAGCGCTTGCGAGGCTTTACTACCAGCAGCGGCACTGCCAGCTGTAGTAGGAACGCTGGCAGCTGGTGGCGCTGCTTCCTTTGCCTCAGCTGGTTGATCAGCAGCTCCAGATGGTACAGAATTGGCTTCAGCTGGAGCGCGATTAGCATCTCCGGACTGCACAAGTACCATCTGGCCATCACCATGAGACGGATGGCCGGGCTGATCAGCAGTAGCTGCTGCGGTCGCCCTTAGGTCCCTTTTGGGTGCCACGGAGTCGTCGGCAGTACCGCGCAGGGGCGCAGCGCCGTCCTGGACTCCAGGCTCCTGGAATCCATCGGTCCTCAGCACAGACGACCCGGAGGTGTTCCAGCCCATACCTGCAACGGGACGACTACGTCAGATACGCCAAGTGAGCGTCATAAAATACAAGTACAGTACTACCCTAACAATATTTTGGGCTGTAGCGGCGCCGTGCAGGAGCTGAATTACGGTCGTAGCTCCTGCAGCGGCCCAGATATTTGGTAGGGGAGCTTAATAAAACAAGAGCACCATGTGAGGTACGTGACTTGACATACAGTCACTACAGATGTTAGTTTACCCTTCACTGCATCGTTTACGACAGGTACCTACTAAAGGTGTTCTTCCTACGGAAAAGGCAATATCAAGTTATGCAGTGAAGGATTAAAAGATAGCTGTAAGCGGGGGTTCACTAGATCTAATTGCTATCGTAAGTGTTCTCAGTGGGCCTCCCTACACACAAGAACGGCGCTGTTCAGAGAAGAAAAGGAAGGGACGTGTAAGATGTCAGGAATAACGAGGAGCTCATGTACGGAAGAACAACGAGCATATAACCAGTGAAGTGGTGAAAGAGGAGAACGACCCGAATAAAAATAGGCGAAAGTAGAAAAAAAGAGGAAGCGAAGTGGGCACGAAAGAAAGCTGCTCCTAAGGACAAAGGTATCCTAAGGGGTCCCTTTGAGAGCGTGACTGCCAAGAGCATAGGATGAGCGAACGCAGCCCATTGCCGTCCAGATTGACACTTTACCAGGCAAGAGACCATATATGGTTACTTCCAAACTGCTTTTCATACAAACGCTGGTTTTAACCGTCCAGTAATGGGATAAACATACTTCTCGTAGGAATAGCGCTATTCGAAAGTGGACTTCAAGGTTCTCCAGGCCGGTAGAGGTTAAGTAGCCCAAACAGCCCATGATACGCCCCTCCCTGAAGGGACAAGACGTACGGACGTAACTTTAGCCCCCCGCTGTCTGGTGAATGTACGTAGTAGTAGACTAGTAGTAGTAGAAGTTTTACTAGCACTTCAGTGGCACACTGCCTATATCGCGCCGAACTATTCCTGTGTTTAACCACAGGCTCGTGCGCCGACTAGGGCGCGTTTTAAATTGTCAATGATTTTTGTCTCGGCTTT
>LQNS02276866.1:16911106-16924519 GCA_001587735.2 Parhyale hawaiensis
GTCCTCTATATCCTACTAACATAATGGCAATAGCTCATAGAGTGCCGGGGCGTATGTTCCGGTGTCTCTTTGGGAATGGGCCTATTGGTTCGTCAACTGCCGCCTATCTAATCTAATCTATTATTCGAGATAGCGCTAATTCATCCTACAGTGAAGAGCCACCGATCTATTAGTGTAATGATCCACTACATAATAATACGCAGTTGTTGGTCGCTTACTCCAGGCTTGCTTGCTTGCTCCAATGTTGGTCCTTAATTCCCTCGATCCGTCACGCTGTTAAGGATTAAGATAGGAGAAAATTCATGTACTGAAATACAAATTGAAATACTATAAAATTTCAGCCCTGGGAGTTACAGTGACAAATACAGCTTCAGAAATATAAGGTCAAAAGTGGAATACTGCCTTTTCTGAATCTCGCTTCGCTTTGAAAACTAGCTCGGTACTTTTTGGTATGAATCGATGATGATTCTTCTTCTGAGTGTGGTAGATGAAAGGAGGCATCTTTGATCGAGTTGTTGATCCTATCGGGCACAAGCTATAGGTACCACTTATTTTTCAACTGAATTTCTTCGTAGCCGTTGGACAGGCTCAGTCTTGGTTGGAGTTTTCGTTCCTTTCGTGTATAATCCATTTCGCTTATGATTTCTTTAGCTGAATCTCTTCGTAGCAGTTGAAACTTCACCCTGAAGACGCCCATTGATATTCAACTTGCATCGCAGCCAAATTTCGCCACTAAGGGTATACCTGTTCAAGTTGGTATCCAGGTTACCTTAAGCCCTGAGCATTTCCAGTGAATGCTTCAGACAAAACTATATTATCTTAGTGCTGCTCAACGTTTGACCAACTGCAAACTGATATCCAAGCCTCATCTTGTAGGGGGATATTTTGCTCTCGTAAAATTCATAGCTGTACATGAGTTTCATTAATGGAAGATCACGCCTGCAGGTATGAGACCTATCAACAACGAAGCAAATACTGGGAACAAGAACAATAAAAAGCTTAATCACGTCATTTTTGACGGCTGGGACCTCTAGTAAGCGTAATAAATATCAGTGCTTTTTGGTATCTTTGCTCATATGAATTTGGTTACGTTCAATTTCCGTTCTGATTAATATATGCTGTGCTTTTTATATTATATACATCTTGTTATATGTTTTTCTTTCGAAGTGTGGTAATTTTGTATAATTTTCCTGTTCGGGAAGCGGAATTTTATAGTTGCTAAGAAGACAAGGGCTGTAATGAAACTCATTTTAGGTTTAAGCTTTCGATTCTTTCACAAATAATTTTCGATTCTTTCATGAATCCCCATCAGGAGGAGATATGATGCTGTTAAATTGTTTTCAAAACTTAAGCTCGATAAGGCTGAGAGTTGCATCCAACATACCGTTACGGATGAAAAAAAAATTTCCTATATTCAGCTCATTTAAAAATAAAATGTTCTGATCAACTTGAGTGGTCATTAAGTGTAAGGGACTGGTGATGTATGAATATGGACTCTAAATGCCTCAAGTTAGTGTGTCAGCATAGTGAGAGCACACTAAAATCTCTTGAAAGTATTGAATGGCCTGCATCGATATAATGGTCAACGATTTTAGTGGTCCCTTGGAGGTTCTTGTTCTGAGCGATACAAAATTCCTTGTTGCTGCGAGATCCTCACTTACATTTGTTTCCTTGTTTCCTCAACGTAGGAGGGAGAGCACTCTCTGCACTAATATTTGTAAATAACTGAAGAAACAAGTGAAAGTGGTAAGATATATTTAAACTCAAAGAATGATTGCAGAATTACAGTCGGCTCTAAAATAATTCTCACACTGATAGGAGAGTTAAACTGTCGGATTAGGGATTTTACTTTCGTTTTCATTTCATAACTTTGAAAACCTAAGTATGGCAAATGGAACTAAGCAAATAAACAATTTTTACTTTCATTCCACGTTATTTGCTCCCTTCAAGTTATCAACAGTTCCAGTTCAAAATTTTTCATTTTTCTTTATACTTAGAAAATCCTAGTAGCTTTCTCTGATGCATTTTATAAACTCTCTAATTTCCTACATCCTCTCTGCAGGGCACGTGTTATGCTCAGCACGGTAACCACCCCGGCGCAATTGCGATTCAAGACTTCAAATACCGTGTCGTGATAGGACTATTGCGGTATACAATAACATCCATTCCCACATTAGACACTTCATTACACATCTGACGCTCCCCTTACCATGCTACCGGCAATGTGCTTCCTTACGGCAAACGGTATATTCTATTTACCGAATGATTTTAGCATTTTTATGAGTGGTATATATTATTATATATTTTGTTTAACCTCCGTAGCCGTAACTCAGGCGTTTCAACAGAGAAACTACTTGTGCAATACTCAAATACAGACTATTGGGTAGGCGTGGTGGCCACGTGCGCTACTACGGGCAGGGAAACAATGCGCAAAGTATAGTAGGAGACACTCAAGTGATCGGCCCTTTTTGTGTCCTTCCACACGAGAGAGACTAGAGATGTCCCGCGTACCAGGTCGGCTATCTCGATCGACACCCCACCTCACGGAACAGAAAGAGGAAAGTTAGAACCTACCTAACTTTACAAAACTAACCTCGTCAACTGGAACTATGGCAAGCTGTAACATCTCCAGTGGATAAGGCACTCGGGAACATCGGGTGCGTGATGCCCATATTAATGGTATAGCCTATACTTATATAACACCTACTAAGAATTATTAGCATTAACATTATTTGATATTGCTATGAGAGTGTAATTATTAGAAAATGTTTTTATTACATCAATACTAGTATTCCTATGGCCACAAATAGTTGGGTATCGTTGACAATAAAAAATGGTAGTTGGCAACACTTGGCGGAGACACAGAGGCCCAAGGGGGACATATAGGTACATCAAGCAAGGAGACAGAGGAGGTGGGGGGAGGGCAGGCGCCCTAGGCAAGGTGACGGGAGCAGCGAGCGGCGGGTCACGCCACACCAGGCAGCACTGATCCCCTTTGTTCGATATAACCTGACGGGGCGGTGAAGCAATGACCCCCCCCCCTCACCACCGTCACTCGGGTAGGAGGGGTTCCCAGCTGACCTGCTAAAGGTTGGCTTACACACTGCAATTTTGGTGTCACTACTCCTTAGGGTTTTTCTCAGAATCACGGGACGTTTCCAAAATATTTGGATTTTTTCCTCACTAATTTTGAACTTGAAGGTTAATTTTTACTCTTTCGCCGTGGATTTTACGCATTGGCTACGAGAAATCGAGCTGCACTTTCTCTCTACGTGAGAGATTATTAGGTATTATAAGAAGATCTAAGTCTCCCTAAATAAGTACTAAGCTCTTCCAAGAGAGGAAAAGGAAGGGACATATAGTACGTCGATAGAAAAATGGGGAACCCATGCACGACGGTGTTCCCACACAGGATAAACGCGCATGGGAACACCAAGTAGGGAAATAAGAGGAAGAACAGACAACAGTAAGGTCAGTAGGAATATGAAAGTGGAAGGAAGCAAAGTGGGCACGAAAGGCAGACGTCCCGAAGGCCAAACTAATTGCTAAGGTAACCTACACGAACCCCCTGGGGGTGTGAGAGCGAGAGTCGATCACCTACAAGGTAGCATGCATACCACTCCCTGATGCGCACCTATAAATACATGCGACAGTATAGGGAACGGTAGCTCATTCTGGCATAGACCCCAGACATCGCGGTCTATACGCTGATTACGTATCCAGCCAGTCTAACGATACGCCTCATCACCTGTATTCAGTACTCCAATACAGAGATCTATAGGTGTCACTGATGGTCTTCCTACCCTTACTGTATAGAATCTAGACGTCTGACTGAAGGATCTCCACATCCGTCGTTGCAGAGAGCTCCTCGAGGTACCAGTACTCACAGTAGGTACGCGCTACTCCCCATAACATAGGATGGGCGAACCTAACGGTGTTTACTGTATGTAGGTACATATACTGTATATACCTATGTCGGTGAGTGGTCATTACTGGTCTTGAAGAGGAGGGTCTGGGAAATAATTGGTTGCTATGCAACACTGTTTGTAAGAAGTTACGCGGTTTTAACCCTTTCCTACTCAGCCTTTGCTGCCTCGCTGCAAGGGTTAATTCTTTCACGTATTGTAATAACTACAGGAGAAAGAGCCCTTCTGGTGAGTTACTACAGCCTGAGTAAGATAGGGTTAAAGATATACAGGCAATTTTTGCTGCACAACACTTTTGTATTTCCGGCGCCTCCGTCTCCAACGCCTCGAATGTCTTCCCTCACCGGCCTGCTTCTAGCGGGAAATGTGGTGCCGAGTCGCCAGAATTTTCACTCAACTAGGGAAATTACTGCGACTCTGGTATGTGTTGAGCTAATAACTAATATGCAACATTGCCAGTAGGACAAAAAGGTAAATGCTTAAGTTCCATAACTGACAGTGAAATCCCCAAACCATGGGAAACATCCCAAGGAGTGGCAGCCGTGCTGTGCATCAGAAGTTGCACCGTGTGGAGCGGCCGTCATCACGAGGAGTGCGGACCGGCCGCAGTTAAGCTGCAAATTACAGAAGCGCCTCTAACGATTCTTTGCTCTTCGGATTAGCTGTTGCAATGGCGACTGGTCTGAACCACCGGGCAGTAACGAGAGGGAAGAAACGAACTTTCTCCCAGTACAAACATTAGGGGGTACCGACCCGGCCTTTGTGAGTGAAATGCGGTACCTAGCTCTTATAGAAAAGTGCCATCGATACAGGACACTATTATCACAATGCAAGTTAGATTAGACCACCATAAAACAGCATAAAATTATTGAATAATCTAAGGAAGAAAAAGGAAGAGACATTTAGCATGCCCAGAAAAAAGTGGAACTTACGCAATGGGTGTTTCAACAATCGATGGGAAGAGTACGTCAGGAAGGAAGAGGAATAACAGAGCAAAGTATCATCAGTTGCCGGTACGAAGAAAAGACGTCTCAAAGGCCTGACTAAGGACAACCCATGGCTTTTCCTGGAGGCGTGTCTCCCCGCACCATAAAATGAGTGAGCTGCGCTACTACGGTGGCCTATGGCCGACCCCAAGTCACCTACAGGGCTAATCGGGTCATCTAGCACTGTAAGGCTCGCTGCAGACGATAGTCTTATGTCCTGTGTTTTCACTTCACCGCGTTCGAATATTTCGTTCTGTCCTTGCAAACACGACTGTTTGTCTAGCATGAGTTTCGATAAAATGTTTACCGTCGTATTCTCTGGCTTAGCCTGTGTCACTAATGCAATGTCTTGTGTCTTTTCAAATTTTATGCGAATATCGTCTGAGAGAGGAGTGATACTTTTTGTTGTTTACACAGACACAGCAACGCGTTCGAACGCGGTGAAGTGCAAACACAGGACATAAGATTATCGCCTGGAGCGGGCCAAACACTCAAAGTAGCCATTTGACGGAGTTACAAACAGTGTTATTCCAGCCAATACTTATGCTTAATTTTTGAGGTGCTAGAAGGTCTACATGTTGATCGAGATGAGTGTCATGTAAGTACCGTACTCATGGTACACATTCCATAATATAATAGAACAGTTTTGTCGATTGATTAATTGGTTGTCGTTTCTTCGTCCTGATGAGAAGGTTATTTTCTACCGACATTTGGTGATGGCGAGGGCCACTAGTAGTAAGCTGTGACGAATAACGTGTTACTAACCCGTTAACGGAATATTTATATTCTTGAAAAATTGTTGTAATTCGATAGGAATACCCTACAAACACAAGATAACTACAGGGATTGATACTCGCGTTAGTCCCGTAACGGGTCAAAACAATATTACAGTTACGGCAAACTGAAATAACTTAAGAGAAAGTAAGTTAATGTAGTTGTAAGAGCCTAATCAAAATCCGTACAGTAAACACAGATGCGTGTTTGTATATTGACATATTTGCATATTCGTGGTGCAGTGCATTCATCTCGAATATAGAAAAATTTCTAGTGAGGCTGGAAATATCAATTGATATCAATATATAAGTTATCGTAGGCATATTACTGAACGTAACTGAATGTAGTTTGACCCTAATCTCCTCGAGTCTTTTATGGAAATTGAAGTAACCTATGTGGGTACCTATGGTCGACATTAATAAAATAACAATAGCAATGAAACAATATTTAACAGCAATACCAAGGGATATAAATAATAAGAGTAATAATGAAATAATAACCCTAAAATAAAAATTGTAATAATTAACTAGAGTACTCTGAGATCTGAGATCCGCCAAGCAAGGCAACGGTTAGGAAAAATTAAAATTTGTTCTGTGACAATGATTATCTTTGTATCAACACCAAAACCTAATCGTTCGTGCCCTCCAACAGTGTTAACAGCTTCAGTCCTTTTTTTTTTTTTGAGATCCGTTCACAACTTACTAAGTTATGCTGCTAACAAACATTAAGACAAACATGAGTCAAACGTGCAAACTAACCAACCGATCTGCACCAAAATTTAATCATGAATGTCTTTTAACATTACTTAGAACTCATGTAAATTTCACAACGATTCATTCATTATTTTTGAGTTATTGCGCTAACAAGCATAAACTGAAAAACAGTGGCAAACAAACGAACCAACAAAATGGATCATTCCAAAAATTTGATCATTTAATCTTCCTGATATACCTAACAACTCATGTAAGTTTCATAAAAATCCGGCAATAAATTTTTGAGTTATGGTATTGAGAAAAATGAGGCAAACAAACAATCGGATGCACGGATCTTCACCAAATGCTAATCATATGTTCCTCTCAACATACCTAACAATCCCTGTCGATTTCGTCAAAATCGGTCTATAACTTTTTGAGTTACCTTGGTGACAGACAGACAAAGCCGACGAAAACACAAACCTCCTTGGCGGAGGTAGTAAAATGACGTTAGGTGCTCGTTCAATTGGGTCGTGCATGCCGACCTATAAAGCAAGCCGACTTGACTTTTCCGAAACTGCAGACAGGAACTTTTTGCTTTGTCACTTCGAATTATTATTATTAGCTAGATGTTTAAGCCTCTCTAAACACAACTATGGTGATTCAAAAGAGGACAAGGAAGGGACATGCAGTATGTCGACAGAAATGCGGAACTCATGCACGAAGGTGGACAAACGCGCATGGGAACAGCAAGCCGGGAAAGAAGAAGAAGAACAGACGAAAGTAAGATCAGTAGGAGTACGAAATCAGGAATGATGCAAAGTGGGCACGAAAGACGAACGTCCCGAAGGCCTGGCTAATGGCTAAGGTAACCCATAGAAACCCCCTGGGGTTGCTACTCCCCATAATATAGAATGGGTGAGCCTAACTCACCTAACACTATGGCCTATCCTATGCACTCTGAGGGGTCGTCGCTTCGAATCGTGGTGCAGTGTTGAAAGCAGCCGTAAAACTCTATTTTTCGGAGTACGACTGAATACTTGCAAGTCTCCCGGGTAATCGATTAAGAGTCAACTCCTGAGACTCGAAGTTAGCGTACCCGTGGGAATTTCGGACAGTTCAGTCCACGATGGCTTAATTTCACTGCCCAATCGAACACGTCCTGGCACCAACAATCATAATAAGCAACCTAACTAAGCGCAGACTCTGACCCACGGTGTGCTCCCTGGGCCGTCTACCTGCCGCAACAAGTGCCACACTGACACACTTCCAGTGAGCCGCGTGGGGTCGGCCGGTCGGGCACGATCGCACCCACAGCCGCATTCACGAAATTCAATAGAAACCGCAAGGAGAAGAACGCCGCGAAGTCACAGCCGGTATACAAAGCACGAGAAACCTACGTAAGAAAGCGAAAACGGCAGTACCAACTTTCGTGCAGGTAGAAAAACAAGGACGAATGAACGCCATGCGCTTCCCGGCGAAGTCGCGGAAGCAGAGGCAGTGACAGAGCACATCCAGGGCCGCTGGTTCTCGGCTGCAAAAACTGGAACGTTGGGCCAGCGGGCAGAAGAACTCCAGGCAAGAACTTGAGCACGCGCGCGAGCGCGAGCTCATATCATGCGACAGCTTTCCATGAGCTGCGGACTGATTTAATCTAACGGCTTAGTCTGGGCGAAAAAATTCTTGAGTAGTAATAATTTATGTTGATGTTCAGACCAATCTGAATGAGAAATTTTCAAATGCTAACAATAATTTATGGTGCTTTACTATAATATAAAATAGAGAAAAATTACAATACTAAAGAAAATTGGTTCCTAGTGACAACAATCTGAACGAAAAATTTTTCAATAGTAAAAAAATCTGTTACGATGCGCGACAATTTAGACTATGAAACTTTAAAATACTAAAAATTTGTTTCGTATTTATAACAGTCTGGACTAGAAAGTTCTTGACCAGGAAAAAACTTGGTTTTTATTCACAAGAAGCTGGAGTAGAAAATTTTTGAATTTAAAAAAATTGCTTCGCATGTACAACAAGCTGGACTAGAAAATTCTTGAATAGTATAAAAATTCAATCACAATTACAATGAAACATTTTTTTTAATGATTAAGTCGATCAATATTCACAAAACCTTATTGAGTAGACTTTCAAAATACCAACAGTTTACTGATAATCACAACAGTGTGGACAATAGTGTTTGTAAACACTAAAAAAATTTCATACTCGCAACACTCAGAACGAGGAGAGTTTCGAATGCAGATACTTCCAGTGACATTCACAAGTTTATCGGCTAGCTCGAAAAATGATCATACACGATCAGCTAAGTAATGTAGTGCTATGTAGCTACAAGCTAATGAATCTTGTACACCGTTACCCGACCGTAAATCACGGCCGCCGCAACAGATAAAACGGTAACTCAGCTTTTGCGCGGTACCGTGGCAGCCCCAGATTTTGTTAGGGTAAGGTCGAATATTTCTCCGCGTTTTAAAATACATAGAAAAAATTATCTCCAAACAATAAAAAAATTTTCAAGAGGGGCACTTCTAACGCAGAGGTTGATGCAACTTATGCATAAATAGCGACATTTAAAGCAGCAATGAAGATCTACAGACATGCAGCGTCGCGTGCTACAAGGATATCAAAAATAAAAGCTATACGGCTACAATTTATATATAAAGTACGGGTCTTGGATGCCTACACCTAGCGAGCAGAAGATGCAGGACTATATAGACAAGCAGAGGAAGAAAACAATGCGAGTCTGACGATTGCCACTGCGGCCGCAGGCAGCGCAGGATGATTGGTCGTGTTTGTTGTTGATGTTAGAATTTGCGCTTGAGCTAAATTGCCCTGAAGAACGTGATGAAATTAGCAGTAATGCCACGTCTTCAAAACTTATAGATTAAATAATAACAATATCAATATAATAAAAATACGCACATGAATATTCGGCGAGTGTTCCTGCTCCTTGGTCCAAACTGACGTCACTTGACGCACTTTTTTTCTCGTACGCTTGTCTCGTTCTCCCGTTATTGTAGCTCCCAGACCCCCCGCCCAGTGCACTGGCCACCTCATCCATTCACCCCCACCCCCCAAAGAGTTTCATATTGGAGACGGGCTTTTAACAACTCCAAATCGGACAGCAATTTTCAAACGCTGTGGTAGCGATATGGTGTAGTGCCAGGTTTAAGTGAATTTCATTGGCACAGAAAAATTGCAGCGATAACGCTATCAATCACATCCGATTTGGAGTTTTTCAAACACTACCGTGTTAGGTTGGCATTCAAATCCGCCTCTTAATAATTTATAATCTTCCATACGTGAATTGACCAACGAAGTTTACTTTCTGCATTAATTCTAGAATTTTTTTGAAAATCTGTTAGGGCGTTCTTGAAGAACAGAAATAGTAAGTGCTGAGAGCTAATTTGAGTATCCCACGTAGTAGTTCCTGGCCCCTCGACCCGTGTGCCCCATGCAGTGAAAATCCACGGCGCAGTGCTGCGACTCGAACCTGCTGCCGTCTAACCAAGATGTGGGAAAACTTTTTTTCGAATCAGGGGCCACTTTGGGAAAAAGCCTTTTGGTTGGACTACTGCCGCCTATCTAATCTAAAAAAAACATGGACTCTTAAAAATTGACAGACGGGCCGAGCCAGCATCCGATGCATACATATAAAAAAAAAAAATTCTATGTTAATACTTACATTCACTTTTTAAACAAAAATAAAAAAAATCGCACTTTTATAGCAGACAGTTAAGCAATTTTAGAATAAATCTTATAAGCACTTAAAATAAGTTGATACATCGGAAAACAAAAATCTTTGACGGGCCGGATTTAAAAAAATAACGGACCGTAGTCTGGCTACCCTGCACAGACCACTCGGCCACCATGAGGCCCAAGGTGTGACCGGTGCAGAAGGAAGTTGGGTATATCAGAACTTTGGGTTATCAAGGCTTTACAGTTTTCTTTGATAAATGTACCGCAGTCGTGACTGTAGCTTTGGTATTAGAGACTTAAATCGCGGCGACCTTGGCGGGCCAAGCACAGCAGAAATGGAGGGCACAGAAGCAGAGTCAAAACTAACTTCATTTCGAAGGCAAGGCAGTTAAGTGACTCTACCTCTTGCCTTTGAAATGCCACTGGTCTCGTCTATTTGACCTATTAACAGAATGATTTTAGGAACGTTGCTTGCCAAACTGGTTTACTTTTTATACACTTTATTGAAAATATACGATATATTTACACACATAATACATATATAACAGACTTGAAACGCGGCAACAATCTCGCTACCAAACGTACGATGACACGACATGTCGTAATGCGTTTTCCCTGTAGAAAAACGATGGGACCCTCGTAGCGAAATAACACAGCCTGGCAGAAATAGGTTAAACATAGGCCACGAACTATCGCAGGCAATACTTATAAGCTATACATTCCTGAACAAATGTATAGGTATGAGGCTAAGTTAACTGAATTTGCTACCATAGCTGCAAGTGATACAGGCAACTAATGCAAGGAAAAGTGATGACTAATGTGACAGTCAAGTGAAGGAAGTATGGGATTTGATTTCTGTCTGGCTGCTGGTATTTGTAGATCACATATAAAGCTATATGGTAGATTTTATAGCAATGCACATTATATTGTAGATCGGAAGTCATTTATGCAATGAAAATGAACTATTAGTAGCAAGGATGATGATAATGTCGACAACTAAATGAAGCGGTTATGTGACAATACGGGACAGTTCAGTGAGAAGGAGGAGAATTTAAATCTATTAACAAATTAAGCGGGTAGTAAGGCGGCAATTTCTCGTCACAGCATCCAATAGACAATAGCTACAATGCAGCGATCATTAATAACGCATCAACTTTTTCGCGAATTCGTTTAAAGGCCACAATGAAACGTTTCCAGCGGGATCTCCTTCGCAAAATTTGAGTACTTGTAGATTCCAGTCCAGTAGGAGGAGAGCTGTCGACAAGAATCTCCCTTCAACGAAGAAAACTTAGAACAATCTCTATGAGTGCAGTTTGAAGTCCAGATTTACCTGAAGCTGAGTCTTACGACGGCTGGAAAAGGCTCTAGTAAGAATACCATTATAGAAGTGACCATATATAGTCACTTGTCCGGTTAAGTGTCAACGATTTTTTTTCTTTGCAATATCATGCCAGTTCCGTTTGAATAAGCTTTAAAAACTAGACAAATGCTAGACAGATACACATCTCCTCGGGTTAGTGCGTTAAAGGGTTAAGGGAGCTGCACGTGAATATCTACAATGGCCGGGGCAGCGGCAGTGGGTTAGGCAAATGATAGAGAAAGTTCGTAAGTTTGTGTAGCAACAATACGACACTTTGGGCACTGCTGACAGTTTCTCTAGCCTTGTTTGCTGCGGGAAGATACGTAGTGGGCTACTGTCTGTCCAGAAGAGTGCGGCGGGCCCAGGGGAAGCTGAGGGGGCGGTGATCCCGGACATCAATTGATTGGCATTAACTTCAGGCTAATTTGTAACCAATATTCTATCAGACATCGCAAGCACTTGTTCGATATTTTTTTAAAGAGTGGCATCGGATGCTACACAATAATCACCTAGAATTTTCCGAAAATGATCTACGCAAATAGTTTCGGCAAATACTGGTAATTAACGAAGATTCTCATCTTCATACAGTACTGTTTCGCAATCTGTTTGTAATGTTTCTGTGCTAAATATAATGCAACTACGAGCTGTGTCTACTTCAGCTCGTACCAAATTTTCATAATAAGAGTCTATTATGAAATAGCATGACCAAAATATTCGGTCACACAACACTTTGGTCAGTTGATGCAGTTATCCCACGGAGCAGAGATTGCAGTAGGATTGTGGTAATCCAGTTCGAGGACCAGCAACACTGCCTTGTATACAGCTCGGGTTTTGCCCTTTATTTTGTATCACTTGTGGTACTTGCGCTCCTGCAACATAAGGAGTTGCCACGTTAAGTTAAACGGTAAGGTTTTACCGCAGCATGAACTTATTTTCTTTTTATACAAAGTTTTTTGTGACCAAATTTTCATCACCTAAACTTCCGTCTCAACGCCACGTCAAATTATGTAATTTCTTATGGAAGCAATCTTAATGATGCATCGTTTTCTGTAGTTGTTGTCACATATAGCCAATTTTAACTTTATTTACAGCAATTCATAATGCCGTTGTTTTACTTCATACGCTTTTTCCCGCGTAAACTTTTAGCAATATGCTGCTGCCACACTACCCGTCGCTGCGTGACAGATTCTGCAGTGTATCCCTCAATCCTAAATGCAGTGAAGTTCAACTCCCGTTAAGTGTTGCATGTATAAATCGTACTGAAAAGGATGGAGTTCAGCTCCCGTCAAGTGTGGCATATGTAAATCGTACTGAAAAGGATGGAGTTCAGCTCCCGTTAAGTGTGGCATATGTAAATCGTACTTAAAAGGATGGAGTTCAGCTCCCGTTAAGTGTGGCATATGTAAATCGTACTGAAAAGGATGGAGTTCAGCTCCCGTTAAGTGTTGCATGTATAAATCGTACTGAAAAGGATGAAGTTCAGCTCCCGTTAAGTGTGGCATATGTAAATCGTTCTGAAAAGGATGAAGTTCAGCTCCCGTTAAGTGTGGCGTATGTAAATCGTACTGAAAAGGATGGAGTTCAGCTCCCGTTAAGTGTTGCATGTATAAATCGTACTGAAAAGGATGGAGTTCAGCTCCCGTTAAGTGTGGCATATGTAAATCGTTCTGAAAAGGATGAAGTTCAGCTCCCGTTAAGTGTGGCGTATGTAAAACGTACTGAAAAGGATGAAGTTCAGCTTCCGTTAAGTGTGGCATATGTAAAACGTACTGAAAAGGATGGAGTTCAGCTCCCGTTGAGTGTTGCATGTATAAATCGTACCGAAAAGGATGGAGTTCAGCTCCCGTTAAGTGTGGCATATGTAAAACGTACTGAAAAGGATGGAGTTCAGCTCCCGTTAAGTGTGGCGTATGTAAATCGTACTGAAAAGGATGGAGTTCAGCTCCCGTTAAGTGTGGCAT
>LQNS02276866.1:16925901-16937181 GCA_001587735.2 Parhyale hawaiensis
GGTGGCACGGTAATTCCAAGACTGCACAAGACGGTGGCACGGTAATTCCAAGACTGCACAAGACGGTGGCACGGTAATTCCAAGACTGCACAAGACGGTGGCACGGTAATTTCAAGACTGCACAAGACGGTAGCACGGTAATTCCAAGACTGCACAAATCGGTGCACGGTAATTCCAAGACTGCACAAGACGGTGGCACGGTAATTGCGAGACTACACAAATCGGTGGCACGGTAATCTCGAGGCTGCACAAATCGGAGCACGGTAATTCCAAAACTGCACATGTCGGTAGCACGGTAATTCCAAAACTGCACGAGTCAATGACACGGTAATCCAGGGACTGTCAGGTTGCAAGCTGGACACCGTAATACGACCTAGGTACTCGGCCAATGCAATCACAGAAAATACATTAAGATGGCAGCTCCTAGGTCATTTATTACACCACGATAGGGCCCATCGTGCTCAATATATCATGCGCTAATAACAAGAATGAACAGTGCACAGCGACCCATCGTGAGCTGCACTAACAACCGTCACAGATCCCTGGGGCGTGTCGTGATACTTACGAGATCACTTCACGGCACTGTGAGCAGAAAACATAAGGAATGCGCTAGGGATGACTCCACCAACATTCGAAAAAACTCCATCCGTTATGGAGAAGAAAAAAAAAAATAAGAAATGAGCTCTGTTAGATCTCCGTCGCCGTTTCAAAAAAGTCCATCCGTTATGAAGAGTTAACAAAAAATATGAACAGAATTCGGGATGACTACGCCACCGTTAGAAAAAATTCTACCCGTTACGGGGAGGGAATAGAGACTAAAGCATGAGTTCGGGAGGACTCAAAGATCGTTCGAAAAAGCCCCATCAAGGAAAGAGAGAGAAGAAATGGGCTCGAGAAGACTTCGTCAACGTTCGAAAAACTCCACCTAATATGGGGGGAGGGGGGGGGGCAGAAAACAGGGAGTGAACTCCGACAGATTCTGCCAACGCTCGAAAAAATAAAATCTCTGACCGTAATGTTAGGGAACAGAAAATAAGTGTTCGGGGAAACTTTGCCAATACTCGAAAAACCTCCACTCACTATATGGGTAACAGACAAGTCTGATAATTTTATTACTTTTTTGTAACAGATATTTTATAACTTACATTTCTTGTTTTTACCCTCAGTTTACCCGTTCTCTTTTGAGTCCAATATACACACGCCAGCTGATGGGGTCTTGCCTAGTATGTATATATCAGAATGATTTGTAAACAACATCCTTAAACCAGTGGTTAGCGTTCGGATGCAAGACGAATAAAATCTAAGGATGTGTCCAATGGAAGGCTTAAAGGCTTTTAATGAAAATGTATTAGCAGATGTTAAGTTGAGAATCCGTGAATGGTAATTTACATTCCAGATTCGAAACATAACTTTCTAGGTTTAACTAGTGGTGTTTTTCCGGAGTAAACTAGAGTTTAGGTGATTTAAGTCTTGCTCAACACAAGACAATGGAGACACGTACTACGAACAGGTCAAGGCAATAAATGCTGAATAGTAAACAATATTCCGCAGAATAAATAGTGTAGAAGAAATTACTTGTGTGACTCATTCCCATATAAGAGTTGAAGAAGAGGCATGGGTTCGCTCAGAACTACTACCATTACGTTAAGACATAGATTAATTCATTGCAAACTTGGTAAAACACTAAAATTAATGGGCGTTGAACGGAAAAAACGTCGGTTGATGGGATATCTCAGCATGGGGTGGGGTGCACGTATATAAAAACAAGTCTGACAAGCAGAGAGAGGAGCGAGGCAGCGAGAAAGAAAGGGTCGCATACACGCAAAAAATACAGAAGCTACAGGTACCGTAGCTTCTGCAGGATAAAAAAGAAAATAACTTTGAAGTGATACAGCGAAGTGTTTATAAAGTCTTTAGAGTCTTTTGAAAATTGCAATGGGACGTTATGGTTATAGATAGCTACCACACACCCTAAAAATAATAAACTCGTGAGTATTAATATCAATAATACTTATGATTTCACACAAGCCTATGCAATGCACGACAAAATCCACTTACGAAATGCATCGCTTTTTTCCTATTCGAGACGGCCCCCATGGCGGATACTTCTCTCCACCACACACGACTCACGAGCATTTCAATGCTCCAGAAAATCTCCACAGGCTCCCCCTGATCAGCAGCCTTACGTCGGTGACATATAAATAGGAGCAGGGTGACCTATCTGAACGCCACAAGCACAGAAGCACATGACATTTTCTTCTGCGGTCCGAGGCGGTCGTCGCACAAAAGAATGGCGGCGCCGTAACGGGCGGGAAAAGGTTACGTACGGCAACGGGTGAACAACTGAGTTATGTGACCAATTATGAGGCCACTAATTGGTAAACAATTGGCACGGTTACAGCGTTATCTTCCGTTACTGTAGATAGACCGAGCTCCGGGCTGCAATCGCAAAGTGGTAGCGTTTGAGACTGCCCTATACGCCGTTGGAAACATTATGGCTTTCGCAATCAGCGTTTTAGATGTGAAACATAGCAACGAATGTTTGAAGTTCTGGGTAAGTTAAAGCTAATTGGATGAGATCCTTTAGATCCAGGAGGGCTAATCGAACTCCTAAGATTATCACTATTATATTAGTGCAGAGTTTACGCCTATATATTCACTAAAATGGTGATCAGAGAGGAAGAAACAAAGGGCACATAGTAAGTCTACAAGAACGCGAATCCATACACGAGGGTGTTCTGCACTGCAGGAAGAACGCCCACGGAAACAGCAACTCTGCCAGTCGGGAACGAAAAAATTTAAGAAAACCGAGCCAAAACATCAATAGTATGAATGAAAAATGAAGGAAAGTTAAGCTGCCACTCAACACCTTAGGTTCTAAAATTTCCGGCAGTGCGGAAAGGAAGGTACCGTAATGTGCAATACCGAAATAGAATTGCCCCTGCTTAAATCCGTCAAAACACTGTAAATCGAAGATCAAACAGAAAGATGCAGTGTATCCTACATAGCATACAAGCTTACCGTCACGCATGGACACGGAAATAGTTTAATACACTTCTTACCGTCGTTAATCGGCCAGCTCAACTATAGTAGTAACATTACATAAAACTAGAGCATTCTGAGAGCGCATACCTCCGCCAAGTGGAGCAACGGTAGCAAAAAATTCAAATTGGCTCTGAAACCATAATTTTCTTTGTATAAACTCCAAATCTAATCATTTGTGCCTCTTTATATTATTACCAGCTTCTTCAATTTTCTTGAAGATCCGTTCATAACTTTTTGAGTTATACTGTTAACGAACGTTATGACAAACATGAGTCAAACATACAAACGAACAAACCAATCTGCACCAAAATTTTTTCATTTATGTCTTTTAGCATTACTAACAACTCCTATAAATTTCATAAAGATCCATTCATTATTTTTTAGTTATTGTGCTAACAAGCCTAATATTAAAAACAGTGACAAACGAACGAACGAACAAACAGGCGAATCATTACCAAAATTTGGTCATTTACTCTTTGTTATAAGCCTAACAACTCTTGTTAATTTCATCAAAATCCATCCATAACTTTTTGAGTTATAGCGTCGAGAAAAATGAGGCAGACAAACAAACAAACGGATGGACATATCTTCACCAAAAGTTAATCAACTGTNCTCCCAATTTCGAACATTTACTACCAAACCAACTCCCAATTTCGAACATTTACTACCAAACCAACTCCCAATTTCGAACATTTACTACCAAACCAACTCCCACTTTCGAACATTTACTACCAAACCAACTCCCTATTTTAAGGCGCGACACAGTAGGCTATTTGTACACAGTACAAAAACTCCACATGTGGTGAGAAAGCAAGCCCAGTAAAAAAAATTAACTTCTCAAAATTGCGAGACTAATTATAGTTTCTCTCTAAATGTTATCTGAGTGGGTGAATACGTTGCTTACGCCTCCCTAGACACAACTGCGATATTTTACGTGAGGAAATAGAAGGGAAAAGACGTGCGTTTGTTGATAGAAACGTGGAACCCACGGACGTGAAGAGGAACAGCAAATCAGGAAAGAAGAGTAAGACCAGGACAAAACATCAATAGGAGCATGAAAATGGGAAGGAGGGAAAGTGGGGACGGAAGAAACACACCGCAATGGTCTATAGGAGAGGCTAAGGTAACCTATTCTATTGGAGGTGCTCTGATCGTTATCGAAATTCTGACCATTAGAACAAGGACGCGCACCATCAAAACATACACATAGGGTAACATATCTAGTACCCGTCCACTTGACACCAAAAAACTTCCTGTGTGAAAACTAGTTGTGCTAGAAAGCCGTACATAGGCTTAAACTGTAGGCTAAGTAGTGCCGCACCATCCCTGAAAATGACGGGCAAAACAAATTAAATAGGAAAAAATGGTGGTGGTTTTCCCATTTTTTTCACTTAACACATGAAAAAATGGCAAAAACCACCACCATTTTTTCTTATTTCATTTCTTTTGCCCGTCATTTACAGGGATGGTGCCACACCACTTAGCCTACAGTTTAAGCCTAGGTACGGCTTTCTAGCACTGCTAGTTTTCACACAGGAAGTTTTTAATGCCAAGTGGACGGCTACTAGCATGGTGGACGGGTACTAGACATGTTTCCCTAGATGTTCAGACATTGATAATCTGCTTCTTTCAAGTTATTAGTATGATTCAGTATATAGTCAATCTTTCTGCTGGGGAAAAAACGTTCTCGCGAAAGAGTAGTTTGATATTCTCATATAAAACGTTTGTCTATCAGTCATAACTCATCCATGTTTTAAAGCAGAAGTCAACATATACTGGAAGGTCTTCTGGGCTTCCCTTAGAAAATATCAGTAAAGTCTCCAGCGAAAGAAATAGGACCATAAGTTTGAGAACAAATGATGCTTGTTTTCAGAGCAAGGAGAGGAAGCGTCTGCTTACAGATATCGTTGTGATTAAAAAAGAGAGGAAGCCAGAAGGCACATGCATGCCGTCATGGCACCACTAAAAATTAGCAACCCGTGCATCTGTAACAGGTAACAACACACCTCAGAAGAAGCAAATAAAAGAGCGACTATAGGCGTTAATCAGTAGGAACATTAAGAAACGCAGTGGGCACGAAAGAAACTTGTTCAACCTGACAAAGAAATAATCGACACATGCTCACTGATGACGCAAGAACGACATGGCGCTGGCATCAATGCATGCGCCGGAGAAAAAGATATCAAATGCGCGACTGCAAGGAGCACAAACAGAAAGCGAAAGCCAAGCATGTAACAAAGGCGAGTGAAAGGTAAAAGTTATTTTCAAGGTTTCGAAAGGGCAACATAAAGCGCTTTGTTCGGATGACAAGTGGTGGAGTTGTGCCCAGCTGACCAGAAGACAGAAGCCAAGCTCGAAACTTGTCAGTGAGCCAACGTTTCGAAGGGCAAAAGTCAAACAGCGATGGCACAAGAGATAAAATAATAGCAGTTTGCACCCTGCTCACCACGAGTGCAAGGCCTCAGGCTATAACGAAAGTACGAATGATTAGCTACAGTAATGCTAGCGCAAGAGATGGAAAATTATATGAAAATTTGTCCTTTAAAGTGAGAGTCCCTCTACATATAACTAAAGCATAGACGGTTAAGAAATAAAAAACTACTAACGCAATGTATAGGAACTATGACTGTGGTATGCATACCACGATGCATCAACTGACTTCTCGATACACGTGGTTGACTACCAGGACGGCATCAGTGAAGCGGATAGTTGGAATAGTAGTGGTAACTGAAGGAAGTGCTAGTCAGAAAATCTTCACATTGAATGTAAATAACCTCAGATTTGGTTCCTACTGAATTCAGGTGATGGTTGACGTCATGGCTAACGCATTTCACTGCAGCAATAAGGTGCACCGAGTCAGATGGGTAGGAAGAGCTACGTGAAGATCAGACCACAGCTTGTGTAGTCAAATTTTTCCGGCTTCGTTTTAAAGGGTCCTCTGGAGGCACGTTAGTGCAATACGGGGGGGGGGGGGTCGCATATCGACACATTCCATCGGCTGCGGCATATAGGTACGTACAATGCCAATGAATTTTACTGATTTACAAACTTTACTCGGAATTATATAAACGATTTTTCGTTTTCATTATGTATTTTACTCCTCGCAATTAATTTCACTACGTATCATATATAGTTGGAATCTGCTCTTGCACGAGATAGCTATTTTTTTTTCATTTGACTATTCAAAAATCAAAACTTGTCGTATTGTTTCGAATTATTGAGTTCGATCCGCATTTTACACACACAGCAGACTACTGTTTTTCTGGGAGTCTCATTACCGCATAGCGAGATCCGGGATTACAGTAAACACCCACTGCCACCAAGATAATACAGTACAGTATTTACTTTCCCTTTCACAAAATTAACCGGCCAATTTGACGAGCAGATCGAGGTCCTCCATTGTAGGAAAGCACTGAATTATTCCTATTGCAATCGTATTATATTATACCGCTAGTTTTCTCTACCTGCAACGTACACTGCTACCCGAAAAATGGACGAAAGGACATACCTTTTATATCTCAAATGTGAAAAGGAATCTGCCAAGGGCGGCATAGGAAACCAGACATAATAAGGATTAACAGAAAAAAGGTCATCGCAGTATAAGCGGGTGAAAGACGTCCCGAAGGAATATCGGATGCTATGGAAACCGATGGGGGAGCTCTTCGGGCAACGACTCATGACATGGAATGATCCCCGCAGACGACAGTTGCTACCAGGTCCCCCGTGGCAATGACACTCGAGACACCGCCAGCGACAAGGAAGGTCACTATTAACATTCTTCCCTTTCTCTCTCTCGTCTCTTTCTCTGTTCACCGCCTCCGGACGCCGCGGAGGTTCCGCTAGTTTTTACTGTAGCATCGAAAGCGACAAGTCGGACCTTCTCTTACGCGCCACCCAAAACACGCGATCGCGTGTACTCGACCACGCAAATTGCGCGTGTTCAGGTACGAAAGGCCGTAATAACCTAGGCGAGTTGCACAGAAGTCAATCGGGATTATTTCGGTCTTTTAACCCTGGGTATTCCAGGCTGTGCTATTCTGCTACGAGGGTTTTTCTTTGGTCCTATTGTATTTCAAAGGGTGAAAAGTCCTTGTAGCGAGAAACAGCCTGGCGCAAAATGCCGGCCTGGGTGCTTCTACATGCAATTTTTACGAAGATTTTTAGGTGAGTCAGAACCCTACATTTCTTATAGCTATGTTAGTTATAGTCAGAAAATTTAAGCCTCCGTTTCCGAGTGAAACGATATCACAGAGGAAAGAATAAGGGACACAGAGTGTGTTGATAGAAACGGGGAACCCATGCACGAAGGTGCTTCCACACAGGATCAACGCGCAAGGGAACAAGAAGTCGGGAAAGAAGAGGAAGAACAGAATAAAGCGTGAGCAAGTAGGAGTAGGAACTCGGGAAGGAAGCAAAGTGGGCACGAAAGACGTCCCGAAGATCTAGGTATTGGAATGGCTATGGTAACCTACACGACTCAAGTACATAACTTAGGCAGTGCAGTGTCTCTACAAGGATCTTTCTTCTAGAGGAATACAATAGAAGAAAGAACCCTTGTAGCAAAACAGCACAGCTCGAGTAAATGCCAGTGAGTCAAACACCAGAATAGAAACACAGAAAAAATATAATTAGTACAAATAGGAACAAGATGGACAGCGAAGTACATTGCGGTTCTTTCTAGTCCGGACCGCCTGACCTGCATTGCTTACACAGTTCAGCTCACAGCCCCGTAGTCTGCAGCTTACATCAAACGAAGACTTTTTAATGGTTTCAAACGGCCTGAGCTAAAATTTCCACAGTGATTCTCAAATACAAGTTGGGTATCGAAATACCTAAGAAAGTTTGCAGGACTACTAGTTAGTTATTCCTGTTCAGGTAATAACTCAGCGCCCATATAGGCACAGCTTTCTAAAGTCGCGGACACAAATGCATTTCTATACGCCCAACTTGTTGCTCGGATGTGCGGCTCGCGGGCCATTTTGATACATATGTACTTAGAATCGGTAGCATAGATACCGTGGCATAAATGACGTACGAGTCTCGCATTCTCGAATCAAGTTGTCTGTGTAAATAAATGCATCTATAGTGTATCCCCTAGCATGACGCTCCAACAGACATTGCTCACGTGGCTCGCGGACACACGCGTCGAGCCCCACGTTGTTGCCTATACAGCACCGCGTTCGCTTCGCTAACGAACTATTATGATGTTGGCCTTGGAATTTTGTCTTTTTTCTAGGAATACGTTAGTAAAGCGTTCCATTTTAATGAATAAAATCTCAAAAAGTTCTGTGAAATCAGCTTTAGAGTAAGGGTAGTTATCCTTTAAACTGCAATCAAGAAGGCTTTTCAAAAAAATTGAAAATATTGATAAATAGGGAGAAATGTTAGTTAGTTTCTATCCGTTATTTTAGAACGAAAGCGATTAACAGCGATGAGAGTTATATCAAGCCTGCAGCTGTATAGCTAACATTTATCAGTAAACACATCTTACAATAAACTAGCTAATTATATTGCTTGGTTCCTCATTTCGTGGATCCCGGAAAGTTTATAGCGCTGGCTGGGGCCCAGCACAAGTGTTGATGTTCAGAACACCTGATCTATCCAATGCATTCACAGGATTTATGGTGCTGTCCACACGCTATTCTAAGCACGCTTCTTTCGTTAAACATACTTATATACGCTTCTATTAAGAAGCAAACCGCTATAATGTTCGTTCAACATACTGTAAATATGCTATTAAGAAGCAAACCGCTATAATGTTCGTTCAACATAGTGTAAACACGCTTCTATTAAGAAGCAAACCGCTAAGCTGTTCGGTAACCTGTTAACGGCTTGCGTCGACTTATGTCGGTCTCGTGTTTCGTGCTTTAATGACTTGAGATCACACTAGTTGCGGGTAAGGGCATTTCTTAAGCCCAAAATTACTAACTAGTATTAACATTTGAAAAAAGAACTAAACGAGTCAAAAAATTAACTTAAATTTTTTTGTAGAGATTTTAGGCAATGAGCCGGTCCTTCAGGCAAATTTAGGCTTCCTCGTAACTGCCCGTAAATATTTACGGGTAAATAATAATGCTGTAAACATGCTTACTCTTGTTACGAAAACTGCATTGTTTATTGCATTAATTTTATATCTCCCAGCGAAGGTGCATAGGTACACCGATAAAATATTTTTGGGGAATAATTTCGTACTCTCAATCATATGGTAAATAGTTATTTTGCAGAAACTACTTTTTCCAGATAGGCATGCAGTGGCTGTCTTATGTGTGATATATTGAACAAACTGTAATAGCTCACGTTTGATACACTATTCAGTGTGCTTGGGACACCTGGACTAAAGAGGTAAAATATGTTTGCCATGAAGAAATTTGAAGGTACCTGAGCAGGCCAGCATGGGNTTCGTTCAACATAGTGGAAACACGCTTCTATTAAGAAACAAACCGCTAAAATGTTCGTTCAACATAGTGGAAACACGCTTCTATTAAGAAACAAACCGCTAAAATGTTCGTTCAACATAGTGGAAACACGCTTCTATTAAGAAGCAAACCGCTAAAATGTTCGTTCAACATAGTGTAAACACGCTTCTATTAAGAAGCAAACCGCTAAAATGTTCGTTCAACATAGTGTAAACACGCTTCTATTAAGAAGCAAACCGCTAAAATGTTCGTTCAACATAGTGTAAACACGCTTCTATTAAGAAGCACACCGCTAAAATGTTCGTTCAACATAGTGTAAACACGCTTCTATTAAGAAGCAAACCGCTAAAATGTTCGTTCAACATAGTGGAAACACGCTTCTATTAAGAAGCAAACCGCTAAAATGTTCGTTCAACATAGTGTAAACACGCTTCTATTAAGAAACAAACCGCTAAAATGTTCGTTCAACATACTGTAAACACGCTTCCATTAAGAAGCGAACCGCTAAGCTGTTCGGTAATCTGTTATCGGCTTGCGTCGACTTATGTCGGTCTCGTGTTTCGTGCTTTAATGACTTGAGATCACACTAGTTGCTAGTTGCGGGTAAGGGCATTTCTTATGCCCAAAATGACTAGTATTAAAATTAAAAAAAAAGAACTAAACTAGTCAAGTCAAAAAATTAACTTCAATTTTTTTTATAGAGATTTAAGGCAATGAGCCGGTCCTTCAGGCAGATTTAGGCTTCCTCCTAACTGCCCGTAAATATTTACAGGTTAATAATAATGCTGTAAACATGCTTACTCTTGTTACGAAAACTGCATTGTTTATTGCATTAATTTTATATCTCCAAGCCAAGGTGCATAGGTACACCGATAAAATATTTTTGGGGAATAATTTCCTAATCTCAATCATATGGTAATTAGTTATTTTGCAGGAACTACTTTTTCCAGATAGGCATACAGTGGCTTTCTTATGCGTGATATATTGAACAAACTGTAATAGCTCACGTTTGATACACTATTCAGTGTGCTTGGGACACCTGGACTAAAGAGGTAAAATATGTTTGCCATGAAGAAATTTGAAGGTACCTGAGCAGGCCAGCATGGGAAATAAAGAAGTGGGTCACAAATTAGCTATACCTGTCGCTTGATGTAAAGATAGATGTGCGTTGGGCGATAGACGACACTGTTAGAAGTAGAGAGGCTAGAACTTTTTCATTGATACTTGGGAAGTTACAGATGGAGCTACCCCAGGATATTGACACAGCCAAGCTATAGGAGCCCAGGCTGTGAGTACTGTAGTCAGTGGGTCCCCAACGCTAACGCCAATGGTAGATTACAACGTGTGACGATTTGTTGTTTCCGAAATTGGGAAGTCAGAAAATTCAGTTTAGGTGTGAGGCGGGTGCACCGAGTATCGCTTGTTTCCATGTTCGGGGACGCGCTCGGCAACAGGTCCTGTCCCGAGTCGTAGCTTCAGTGGTCGGTGAGTGGAGTGAAGAGAAGAGAAAATTAGACGATAGTGGGAGAGATGTTCGTAGGTAGAGAGGAAACTGGAAGAAAGGTGAAAATAGAAAAATAGGAAGAGAATGAATGACCGGGCAGTGCCGGTTTAATTAGGGGTAGCTTCAGTGAGGAGCACTGCATCACAACTTGTTGCTTGGCAGCAAACAACATGTAAGTGCGATCTCTATTTCCTTACCTACGTATTCAATTACGCGCGGGCCAACCTGTGCTTGCAACGCCCCGTCTACATGCTGCAAATCTTGTGAAACATGCTTTACAGCGCCGTCTACACGCTGCATCTTTTGTTGCGCAAT
>LQNS02276866.1:16943207-16967081 GCA_001587735.2 Parhyale hawaiensis
TCGTAAAAATATAAGCATGCTTATGGCTTGGCGAGTAATTATTTGAGATTGAACTGCTTTTAGTAAGGAACCGTCCAATTATTTTGTTATGACGCGTAAATTATTAAATGACCTATCACTACTTATATGTGCATCACGATGGTAGCTTCCAATGTTTTCCTAAAATATACCGATACAGATTGCAGATTCCTGACCACCACTAAAAACATAATTCTTATTAGGAGGGTCGTAATCATCAGGATTTGCAGCAGAAATTCTTATGATTACGACATCTGTTTTTATCTACCACAAAGCAACTTCGCTGTTTTGGCGCAAATAACAAGCCACGCTGAAAAAAGATCAATTAATTCAGGAGCTACGGTTATTAAAATCATCTAAAACAGGGGTTCACGTTCATGACTTGTTCATAAATCTCGATCCTTTGTGGATGGTTTAATATAATCCCATGTAGTCTCCATTTGGTTCCAGAGACAGTTGATTACAATCTTAATTGTCACTATTGACTTGCACGTTTAAAGTTCAAAAGCGTTAGTGTATAGAGATCAATTGTAACATATACCAGGACTAGGTTCCCAAACAGGCAGGGATATTATTAATAGTTTTGCACGAGGATCACCTGATCTCTCTAGCACACGAGACCTGAGAATATTCTGGAGCGAGCGGTACATCGACAACTACTCACCAACATCAAAACTAACCAGTCTGCAGGCGTCATGGATACGAATATTTCCTTTATCGATAACAAACTACCATTATTCGGTGCTACAGTCAAGTCGCTTATGGGCGGTTTTGACGATCATTGGTTTAGCGGAGAATATTAGGGACGTAAGGGTTACACAACGGACAGTCGGTTAAAATAGGGTTAGACGAGGCAGGTCTAAGATTTAGGTAGGTTCGGAAAGTGTAAGAGAATCTGGTAAGAACCACCGCAAAAATCACCGCCGTTGTAAGCACGACACAACAATAACAGTCTTGGGTCATCACCGAGTCTGTGGCCGTCTCCGGCAGCGAAGGCAGCAGGACTCAAAAGGCGGCCTGAAATATTTACTAGGGCAACTGAAGGACGGCCGGGGGGCCGAGTGCAAGCGCACCTGAACCAGTTCATGTGCGGCACCAGAAAGATGGTGGAAGTGCTGCAGCTCAGCTGGTGTAACTGCTGCTGATAGCTGGTGTAGCCCAGTGCCATATAGGTGCTGCAGACAGCTGGTGTGACTGCTACAGCGAGCGGGTGAATGTGCTGGCGACAGCTGGTGTAGCTGCCGTGCCGGAGACAGCTGGTGTCAGAGCTGCACCGCAGCCAGCTGGTGCATGTGCTCGTGGCACCAGATAGATTAGATAAGATAGGCAGCAGACAGACTAACAGACCCATCCCCAGGGAGCCGCCGAAACGTAAGTTCCGGCCCTCTATGAGCTAAAGTCAAGAGTAGCGTAAGCAGTCCTTTTTAGGGACGGGGCTGAAATGAACGCAGCAGTGCCAAATCTAATTTATTAACTGATGCATTTTAAGTTTTCGAACATAAATATAATTTTATCGATTAATTTAGACAAGTTATACCACGCGCTTAAGTGAGATCTAGTTGCTTTGCGTTCTTAGCTGCGCCCATCGGACTCCTTACGCTGGTTTGACTATGGTGCCATTATGTCAGTATCACTTAAATGACTGAGAAAAAGAGAAGAAAAGGAGGGAAAAATCTCAGCTGAAGAGACGGAGCTTAGGGTTGGTGCAAGAGCAGCAGCCGCCACGACACCGGAATACGAAGACACAGAAAGTAAGAGAAGCTCCAGTAATACTGGGCACATACTCGGTCAGGTATGACACATGGGTCCTTCGGTCTCCGTGCGTGGTTCTCAGTGTCCCACCCAATACGTTGATGTGTCAATTTAAGCAGCCGAAAGGTAACGCGCTTTCTGAGATTATTATCAGGATGTTAGTTGTTTAAGCCTCCCAAGACACAACTATGGTGATTCAAGAGAGTAAAGGAAGGGGTATGTAGTATGTCTATAGAAACGCTGAGTCCATGCACGAAGGTGGATGAACGTGCATGGGAACAGCAAGCCAGGAGAGAAGAAGTACAGAACAAAGCATCGTCAGTAGGAGTATAAAAAAGAAAGGAAGTACAGTGGGCACGAAAGACAGACATTTCGAAGGCCTAGCTAATGGCTAAGGTGACATACATGAACCCCCTGAGGCGCCGCTCCTCCTAACATAGGATGAGTGAACCTAACCCTATGGCCCATCCTATGCTCCCTGAGGGGACGCTTTCTGACGTCTACTGCCCACCAAATTTGACGAAATTCATCCTCCTCCATCCGACTTCGCTGGTGACACCAGCTGAGCCCACTCACGGGGCGGACGACGAACAGAGAAGTAAATCTTTTGGCAGACACAGTTGTGTTTACGACACACCTGCACTGCCGTGTGAACCCTGCCTTCTGGCACAAGATTTGGTCGAGTGCAGACGGCATTCACATGTGCTATCACGTATCTTAGATACCGCGGGATATGGTTCTCGGAACTCAGGGTTCAAATGAGAGAAATATCTCGTTAGCGCCATGATGCCGAGGACACACTACGCATTTATACACACAACTTGATGCAAGTATGCGAGACTCGGACGTCATTTGTGCTACGGTATCTATGCTATCGATACTAAACATGTATTGAAACCAAGGAGCTTCAATGGGAGGAGTACGCGCAAGCCTTCCCTGGGCGAGTAAACACATGGCTTTGTCACGTGACTGAAGCTGGCGTTTGGAGATCTTAAACTGGCTGAAGTGGCAGTGGTCAGCTCATATAGTTAAGGAAGATACAGACAGGCAGTTCTTCAATATTTTTGCAAAGACAATCGTGTCTGAAGATTTACATCCCACTGTTCACCCTGTTACTTTCATCATGAGCTGGTATACAGGATACAAGTTTCCTATACATAGGTACTTCCATTAGCTCGGAATTTTGTCGATGAAATTTGAGCTCAGGACTCATTCCTACGGGAGGCAATGCCTCACGTAGGCAATGCCGCTCTCCGATTGGATAAACCACTCAGCCAGTTTAAGGGAAAAGTTTACTCGCAACGCTCCCTTAGGATAAATAGATAGGGTGCACTCCTCTCTATTAGAACCTCCTTGATTGAAACAACCCTTGAGCTGCCCCTCCTAGCAACCAGTTAGGCGTTGAAATACATAGCCTATGTGGCCCCCCCGCATGGGACGAGCGAGGATCAAATGATCTTATAACGCGTGATCTGGAACAGTGGTACGCTAGCTAACAGCTGCTAGACGATGACGGAACATCTACGTCGGAGTAAAGCAATTGTACAGACCTCTTATTTAAAAACTAGTGGACCCGCACGTGCAAAAATTCACGCAATAATCAATAAATTTAATATAGGCCAGTGCAGAATCTTATCTTCCTTGACTTGCTTCTTATTCCTCACAAGAAATTTGTGATGACACTTCTTCATTGATTGTACTTCCCTTACTAAAATATAGAGAAAACGCTACGACGGCCAACTCAAATTATCGTAAGAGATGCGTGCTTTCTTCTAAACAGTACACTTCAACTCATCTGCAGCACACTCCTTTCCTCCCTTAGATGACCTGCAGTGACACAGTGTTCCGATTTCAAGAAGTGTTTCAAGCAAGAAGTGTCTTTAGATAAAGGGATAAGGACAGCGTGCGCCATCTTCTGCAACCTGGTCATCAATTTACAGAAGGTGCAACCTGGCTTATTTTTTGCCTATTTTCTTCAAAGCGGACACGAAATAAATACACGAAGCGTTTTATTATATAAGGATACTGTTTATATACTTGGCGGCAAACCAGTAACTTTTTCCAATGGATTAAGGTATAGTATATTGGAACACCATCACAATCATCGTCTCACAATAATTCTACTTTTTTCTCTCCTACGTTCCTGCCTTCCTTCGTTAATTCTTTAGTACCACAGCCTACGCACTCACTATGAGATAAGCGAAAATAAATTATAAAATTTCACCGGTTGGTACATCAAATAACAGTTCAAAGCTCACATTCAAAAGTTTTAGCTTAGAGAATTAGAAGTAACTACTCTCTATAGAAATTGGAGCCGACAGCTGTCCTTACGGTTTTAGCTTTTGGGGCGGCCAAGAATTCTGCTAAGATAGTGAAAGATCCCTAAAGGGCCATTTGCGTCGTGAGGAGCTCAGGACTGGAACACTGGGAACAGAACTTGAGGAATTTGAGATTCTTCCGCAACTGGTACGACAAATTTCCGGGCAGAATCACCGCCGGAGAATGAGACAATTATTTCAACAGGAACAAATGCACATAATTATATACGTAAGCGCCTAACAAGCTTTAAACAATGTACCGGATCAACGGAAGATCCTTCTTCCCACCCCCAGTAGTTTGAGAGGGATTTTTTCCAGCTGATCAAAGTTGAGGAGGAAACACTTCAACTGCCGACACTTGGAGGCACCGTGCGGGGGGGGGGGCTCTCTAATTGACCCAAGTACCGTGATCCAAAGTCTTTATGAAAATTCTCCGCATCTACGATCTACGAGGTAACTACCTATAGGAGGCGGCATTGGATAATTGGCTAAAAAACTTTCAACCGGGAAGGGGCTTCTAACATAGAAGAGCTAGACGCTGATTTGGGTTTGTTGGGCTGGTTGGCAATATCTCATTGCTTGCTAAAAAACAACAGTGTCGAATCAAGCAATCGTGTTTAAAATTTCTCACCCTAAAGAAAGACACAAAACAGCAGCTTATCTGAAAACAGAGTAGCATGGAAGATCACAGAGGAATTGCCTTACGCATACACATTATCTCCACAATGATCACAACGTACACATGCAAGTCGACCACGATGAAGAAATTAAGGGGAGAAATCTCCGTTCGAAACGCATAATTAACGTGATGCCAGCTTAGTACATCGGTTCCGACAGGCCAATCACTGGAACTGATGACTAGGCTATATAGCTGTACTTCCGCCATCATCCATGCAGCACCTAAGGGAGTATTAACTGCGGCGTTAACCATCTGAATGGTGCACTGTAAGGCGAGTCTCATTACATAACTTACCAAACTAGAGAGCACTTAGAGAACTCATACCTCCGCCAAGCAAGGCAACGGTAACGAAAAATTCTAATTGGTTCCGATACTATGATTTTCTTCGTATCAACACCAAATCTAATCATTTGTGCCTTTTGATATTAAAAATTCCTGTAATTTTCATGAGGATCCGTTAATAACTTTTTGAGTTATGCTGCTAATAGACATTATGACAAATATAAGTCAAACACACAAACAGATCAACCAATCATCACCAAAATTTTATCATTTATATCTTTTACAATTACTAACAACTCCTATAAATTGCAAAAGAATCCATTCATAACTTTTTGAGTTCTTGCGCTAACAAGCATAAAATCAAACAGCAACAAACGAACGAACAAACAGATCATCCCAAAAATTTGGTCATTTACTCTTCGTAACACACCTAATGACTCATGTAAATTACATGAAAATCCGTCCATAACCTTTCGAGCTATGGCCTTCAAAAAAAAGACAGATAGATAAACAAATAGATGAACGGATTTTACCAAAAGTTAGTCATCTGTTACTGCTAACGTGTCTAACAATCCCTGTAAATTTCGTAAAGATCCGTTCATTAGTTTTTACCTAATGTTGGAGACAGACAAACACGACAAAAACATAACCTCCTCGGCGGAGGCAATTATGTATATCTTATATCAAACGGTAAGAATTGTCATAAGCACTCAGTATCTAGGATGAGACACGCTAGTTTCTTCATTATAATACATAGAAGAGCTCCGAATTATTAACTATAACCATTTTGAGCATGTACATCGAATTTGATGAAGTAGTAGAAATTAAAGGCGTCTTTCATACGTCTCTTTGAAATACTGTGCCATCTGAGTGTGTTTTATGTGATGTCTACAGTACTAAAATACGAAACAATTAAGGTCTAAAATACAAAATATACTGTTTAAAGTATAGGATTATAAAGTATGGTCCCAAGTACAAAATTACGGAGCACGGTCAACAGTACAAAATAACCAACTATCGCCTATAGTACAAAATGACAATACAGTATACGGTCTAGACTCTAGAGTATAAAATTGAAATACACGGTCAACAGCACCAAATTACAAAACACGGTCTCTGTGTAGTACAAAATTACAACGTACGGTTAAAGGATAAAAGTACAAAACCAGTTTTCAGTACATGATTACTATTTACGGACTAAAATACAAAAGTACATAATACCGTCTAAAAAAGTATAAAATGACACTATGCGGCGAATAAAAAACGATTGCATGTTGGTGGTTAGTGAAAGTTCGGATTAAGCACAAATACGATAAATGGAGCACAACTTGTGCCTTTGCTTTCAAACTACGTACGTAACCAGTACGACGAAAGCTTGGCATGAGTCATACGAAACATTGACGTAAAGTTGGTCTGAGTCATAACAATATGCTGGGCACGGACTAGGTTGTAGGTAGAATGCTAACAAGGTTCCAGGAAGATGCAGGTATAGGTTGTGCAACACTGGTGGGTGCAGGGACGAGAACAGTAGCACCGCTCTATAGCTAACTTGCAGTTACCAGATATTCCTGAATACTTCTCAATGGTTACCAATCGAATAATTACAGTATATATAGGCGATTATTGGATACTATTTGATACCGCCCCTGTATATAGTTGATTATAATTTATCAGTTTTCATATTATTGTAGAGACAACTGAAAATCTTGGTTGTCAGTTCATCTATATAGCACGTCGGCATTGAGAGACGAGGAGAATAACGACGGATTCTAAAATTGGCTCGTGCACGTGGCACAAACTCTTGCTCCTGTTCCTCACACTACCATATTTTCAAAATAATGCAATTTAGGTAAAAAGTAAACCTCGCAAGGTGTATCTACTGTATATAAGAGACATAAATATTATTCACAATATTTTAGAAATTAGACTATTATTATATTATGATTAATATTATTGGAATTACATGAAGAACCTGCAAGACAATATTTACCGCACTTTGATCGAGCTGTCAGTGCAGATCCGCTTCAACCCTCAGGAGAAAGGTGGATATTTTCTGTTATACACGTAGGTAGCTCTTCTCCAGTTGAAAATTTAGCAGAAAAAGTACCTATCAAACGAAAATAACAAACTGAACTAACGATGAGCGCAAAAAATCACTGTGGGAGATCCACACGTAGTTGTTCTTTGAACTGACACAGGAGGAAGGGACATGCAGGGTGCCGATAGAAACGTGGAACCCTTGCACGAGGGTCTCCTCACGCTGGATCAACGTTTTTAGGTACCTCAAGCAAGTCGAAAAAGAAGTGGAAGAACGTAATGGTCCTCAGTAAGAGTTCGGAAATGAAGACGTCCCAATGACATTCGTAGGCCTAACACAGAGCTAAACTCCCCACAACATACTATGGGTCACCGTAACTAACCTAAATNTATGGCAGCTGTAGAAGTTAGGTAATCTAAAATAAGGTACGTCAAGGTTCAATGCATCATGCGATAAATACATATATATATGTATAATAATTAAATATATCTGGCACTGTATCTAATCTATTAACATAATAATCGAATCTATTAACATAATGGCAATAGCTCATAGAGGGCCGGGGTGTAAGTCCCGGTGTCTCTTTGGGAATGGGCCTTTTGGTTCGTCTACTGCCGCCTATCTAATCTAGTACACGGACGATCATTTTCCAGAGATGATCGCGCAGAGGACCGTACAAAAACTGTGCTGCTTAATGCAGTACTTTACCACTGAAATTTCAATAGAAGTAACCTAATAAAGTGAGACAGTACGCAAAGTCAACAAATGCTCTAAAATTTGCTACAAACACAAAACAGTTGAAACTAAATGATTGCATGTACGGTTCGAATACAATCGGTCCGTCATAGGCAATAGCGCTGACAAGGCAGAAAAATTTCGAATGTGCCAAACGCAATAAAAGAATATAAATTCTCAAGTCAAAGCACACAATTGTAACGTAAAAATCTTCATCGAGGAAGTGACAAATAGCATAACCAATTTTAATGGCAATTAGCAGGCAAGCTAGAGAGTTCGCCTTTCTTTTCTTTTTTTTCGACAATTTACTACGAGAATCGCACGAACAACCTTGGTTACTAGATAATTCCAGAGTGCGCTTGAAAATGAAGAGAGTTACTGCATAAATTATACTATTGTTCTCTCTAACGAACCCTGTTACTCACCATATTCTGCAAATACTAAAGCGCTTTGTTTCCTTACTCAATGCGTTTTCCTAATCTAAATTATATCATTTTTAGCTGTATAGGAAGCGAAACTTTTCCATAAAGCTAAATGCCTTTTATAATGATTCCGCGACTTGTTGCCCGCACACGAAACTAACTCCGCGTGAAGAGGTACTAGGGAAAAGTTTACTACCATAAAAAAAAATCTACCTCGATTGCAATGCACTCATTGCTAATGTTATTCCTACGGAAATTGGCAGACTTGGCACGCGGAGACCAAACTCTATACCGGACACCGTCCACATTACCGATCGGCTACGTTTTATATATAGTAGTCCTATTCTTGCGAAAATTGATGACAAATTATTTACGTCCCAATTGATCTTTATGATCTGGCAAGAATAGTACTATTAGCATCACCAAATTGGGTAGGTATATATCAGAGGTGTAAAGGATTAACCCTTTACCGAGCAAGTGACAATAGTGCTATTACTGCGAAAGCGTATTTCAATCACCATTTAAAGGGTTAAGGGACGAGGCAATAAGCGCATACGGAACCAAAGAAATGGGAAAATGGTAAAAAAAAGTAAAGGTAATACGGTGGGGACGTCGGCAGGCCGAGGACCGTTAGTGAAACACCGCGACAGAATTCCAAAGTCGCGCGATCGCCAGAACTGGGACGCTCCGTGATCTCCAGCCTGCGCCAGAGTAAACCCAAGGTAATGGTTGTTCCGTTACTCGAACGACCTATTGCTCGAAAAAGGATTAAATAGGGGTGGCGTTGTACGATTGACATATCACGCGAAATGAGAGCATGCAATGGTGATAAGGTCATTGGAACGACCTAGTTCCAAGATAGGATGAGCAAACCTAACCTATGCCCCCTGAGCTGGCAGGAAGGCTACGTAACAAAAACCCCGAATCGGGAAGAAACTGGAAGTCAATCTGACATCGGAAACCGAACAAAAGCTCGAGGTATGCATTACTACCGGTAATTACATAAACATTTATCTTATGCGTAGATATAAGGCATTGTATATCCCATAATTGCCAGTAAATTTCAATTTTGAGCACTGTAGCCGAAGACCGACATCTATACGCCAGTTTACCTGACCAGGTAGATCTCAAGACCCTGCAGTCTGAACTAGCGTTATCCATTCCTACGAAAACTGATGTATCAAGCTGGTCCTATATAGACGCTCAATCGGGTAACTTTATTAATACCAGCCTGTGCTACCTTACAAATAAAGCTGTTTCCCCGTAGAATACAACAGGACAAAGAACACGCGTAGCAAAGATACAGCGCGGGTAAAATCGGGTTAAACGAAAGAAGTGCTTTCGAGCACCTGCAGAGCAAAGGCCCATTCGATCCGTCTTCTTTGGGCCAAATCATCTCGTACTGCTAAGTTTACTGTCAAGAATTTCAAGTCTGGGTGTCCGAGTCACAATTTTGGACCGAGCTTCAAGCGCTTCCTGCAAATAGATTACACTTGAGGCATCTTCTAAGATGATGCTTTCTTCTGTCTCACGGGTAATCGGTTGCAACTAATACCTGAAATTCTGTCCAAAGTACAAATCCAACGTTTAAGTTGAGGCTACGGATAAACTGCAGCTGAGCAGATTAGTTCATCTTGATCTAAGTGAGCGATTCCCACAAGTTTAATCCCACTACACAATGTCCAAAACCAAAAGCGCAACAGAGATCCGTTTTTTGGCATTTCTGGATTTATAGACATGTGCGACCTCACAAGAAAAAAACCTGTTGAAGCCCACAGAAATAAACCGTTTACGACCCAGACCCACACTTTGGACAGCTCAAGTTGCAGTTCAGAAGGTGACTAAGGCCCATGGGAACAACCCGTACATGGAAGGACCCGACGGGTCGACCACAGCCACGCAGGGCAGCGGTTCCGCGGTTGCTGGAGGCGACGCAGCAGCGGCCGCAGCACCGAAGTGGAGCGCCAGGATAACCGCTCCTTGCGGACGATACTGCCGAGGTCACACGCGAAGAGGCTCTGGAAAGGAGGGCATCGCAGATACCAGAGACCTTCTAACCCTTTCCCTTCACCCACTAATGTCTGACCCACTACACGTGCCGCCCCGTTGACATAATAACTTCCCCACCCACGTGGAACATTGAAAACGAGCGGAAAAAACTGGTTCTGCTAATGAATACGTCGTTTATCTGTCCTCTTTGACCTCCCTAAGGAAGTTTGAAGTTAAGCTGAAACTGGTTGGAGTAGGAGGGTTGTTCTGGTAACTACATGCACAGTTATGGGTTCGCTCCTCAGCTTATGAAGGAAGGTGAATAAAAATCACAAGCCTTTACTTCCATTGATTTGTAAAAAAAATCCTGGTGTTGTTGCTCATGCCACCCGCTAGTAGGTGAAATATGACATTCTGGCACATTAACTACGTACGTTGAACTCGATGTTGTCGCATGGGTACTAGACGTAGGAGAGCCGTAGTATAGCTTGCTCTCCTCTACGATACATATTTAACTGCAATATGCAGGATATAAGCAGTGTCTACAGCTGTAACAGTGAATACGATATCTGAAGTTTCCGACTCCAGCAATTAGCAAAGAATCCCGACAAAATCTCAATCTGATGACGTTAAACCAAGTAAATGAAGTTTATCGCTGCTACAGTATACGTCATGCTGCCGTGTTTTAGTTTCACTTTGCATAATGCGGGGAAGTGCATTAGCTAGAGGCCAATATACCGAACATTCATAATTTTCATACACAATTTTTTTCTTGCACCATAGTAAATAACAACTTAATGAACAGCCCCAACTGTGTCTCAGTTAACTCTTTAGCAGCCATACAGATGGACTATACAAAGTTCAGTTTCAAACACAGTAGAAGTTGGTAATACGCGCCACTCGAACATAAAAGTACATACACAATTTAAATTTTAACCTAATCTCTGCAACTTGAAGCTATTTTTTTAGGGGGTGACAATCACACGATCTTTTTCTGTAGCGCTGGTTCTAGGGAAAGTTTAGAAGTTCTTCAGACGGCAAAGAGTTCGCCCTTTCTTCAACAGCGTGATCTAGCTACAACATTTCAAACAGTGCTATTCCTACGTGAAAAACAGAATAATTCAGGACAGAAAGGGTTACGAGACTTTAGGGACCGCACTGCAGCAGGTCCCCCATACAACGGAGGAATACCTCCACCCTACAGCCGACTTTACACCCAACGAAGGTGCAGAGATGCTGCCGACGGAAGAGGCCGCCGCTGCGGCGCAACAGAGGGTGGCGGCGGCGGCGGGGATGCGGCGGCGAAGACAAAAAATACTCCACGACAGGCAGCGGAGGTCACTGATCTTCCTAGCATTTCCGATATGGAGATCACCAGAAGACTGGAGCCACAGCATCGCCGGCGCGTAACATTAGCAACTCCAAACAGCAGAGGGACTTGGAAATGTATGCATTGTATTGGCCTCGGCCCTAGCGCTACTGCCGCGCTGTTCTCGCAACAGAATACTTGCAAAGCGCCTAACCCTATATACCGCCCAAGTGGCTATATATGGTTACTTCCGTTATGATACTCCAACAAAAACGTTCATCTAACTGGTAATGAGTCAAGGAAAATATTTCTTATGCGTCTTATCAATTGATTAAAAATAGAAACAAACAAAGCGGTCATCTTGATAGCACCAGATTGATTTTAGTATCTAAACTTCGCAGTCTCTAACAAGAAGGTTAGAACCTGAGGAGACGTTCGAACCGAAAAAGCTAGGTGGGAAGCGGAATCAACTGTCACAAATTCAGTTTGCGAAATCTCTAAGTATGACCCAACGGCAAGAGAGAATATATAGGAAGGAGGAAAATGGGCATGTCGAAAACACGTCCTGAATGGCTTAACAACTACACGTGCTAAGGGAATGTAACAAACCTAGTCCGCTACGGGTCCTGGAGCTTCACAACTTTACCCTTACCCGTATTAGGCTCAGCTGCATCAATACGGAGGCTTTTATATCCCGTAAGAACTCAAACAAATGATGAAAAAAAAAAGAGTGGAGCATAAAGAAGCCAACCTGGTTAAAATAAGGTTAAAAAAATATCGAAGTACCAAAGAATTAAAAAACAGGTCCCCGAGAGACACGTTCCGAGCGCAGCAACTCCAAAAACCGCCCATCCCTATGCCGGTATCCAAGAATTCCAATTCCCTTAGAATATAAAAGTCCGGAGCGCGCGTGACGATGCAGAAATTCAGCGACCGAGCAGTACAATGAAGAATCTTGAAGTAAGATCACGTTACGACGGAACTCAAAAGATGAGAACATTGCCCAATAAAGCCAAGCTGATAACGCAGAGATACAACACAGGAAGAACAGACGCGGGCTTAAACAAACGAGAGGAGGACCTGGCTGTTTCGAGTGTTTGCGAATGGTTCAAGTTCAAGTTGTCGACTTTTTTACTCTTTTGAACATCCCTTGTTGACGCAAGCGGCAATGCTATGCAGGATGGGGAAGAGAGTCTCTGCGTCATGTACGTATGAGTCAACAAGATTTTCTATGGCAAGGAAGTATGAGCTAGAATTTGTTCCATAATTTTTGTAGGATTTCGTTTACTAGAAATTCCCAAAATAGAAACTGCTAGCAAGGAAGAAATTCTGTAAGGGAAAGATAAATATGACTTGTAAGAGCAGCTTAGGAAATTGTTAATGTTTTGGACTACAGGTAGCTGTTGAGGATTTTTATACATCAAAAATCCTTGAATATACAAGAAACTGTTCAAAATAAGTTAGGGCTCTCTTTTCCAAGCACAAAAATTTTGGGGAAATAAAGATTGATGCTGGTAAAATTTATATCTGCGCTGGATTATACTGCTCCGTGAATCTCAAATGGTACTTTCTCTCCATCATGAATAGAACCAAAAGCAAAAAATTCAGTAAATCAAAATCCCCACCAAGGTTTAATTTAAAATGACCCCTTAAATTGAGCAATGGCTCTATTCATGAACTACCTCTCTAGAGTAGTCCTAAATTTAAAAAAAAATCCTCGATTACCAAATGCACCTGAAAATTTCTTTTCACTCATAAATGCATTCGGTAAAAAAAATCGGGTCCGGGGCCATTATTCGCGTTGCCAAGAACTGGTAATAGTATTCCTACGACACTGCGTACCGCATTTCCTAGGAACGTATAGCGGTCAAAGTGTTACGTTCATATGGGTTTACGTAACATCGACTGGCACAGGTGAAAGGAAGACAATATAGTTAAAAAAATTAAGACTAAGAATTAGAGCAATGACTTTGTAACTACAAAATAAGAAGGCGTGGGATAGGCAAGCCTTGCTAAAAGTTAGTTGAAAAGGGAGCGTGCGCCAAAAAGCGAAGGCGACAGTTGCGGGTGACGTAGAATTCTCCAGATATAGCAAAAGAAGCGCGTGCTGCAGCAACTGCAGAAGAAGTTACAGGTTATATGATATTACCACCGGTAAGAGGATGAGACCGCAACAGCAAATAGTTACTTGACCTGAAGTAATACCCGTATCCACGAATGTAGGTAATGAACGTACGAGATTGCAGCAATATTACAGTATATAAACGGAGCTCAGAGTTGCCGACATCAATGCATGGTTAAGATGATGACAATAGAATGACGTCATTCGGTTTTAGATGACGTCAACATCAACAGGTAATCAACGGGATAAATCAGTAGCAACAATACGTAGATTTCAGTGAATACAGACATTCATGGGTAAAAACAACGCTTACAGCAACAGGGCAAAGGAGTAAGAATTTCTAAAAACACCATGGGTAGGAGGAAATGAAAGGCTGCAATAGCGACACATACACGGACTGTAAAGAACACTCCCGTCCTCGAGGGAGAAGATGGCCGTAACAGTGAAGCATCAGCGAATTTCAGATAACTTGTGAGACCCCGCAGAAGAGGTTCCAGCAGGGCAGGTTGGCCGGGCGCTGCAGCAGTAGTAGGGTACTGAGGTCGGAGCAACGGTGGAGGGGGGGGGGGCTAAGTCAGGGGCGGACAGGAGGAAGATAGAGGCTGGCTCAAGGTCGGACCAGCAGCAGCAGCACCTCCCTCCTTCCGTTCAGGAGGAATGAGGCCCGGCACCGTTGCTCCGCCGAACGGGTTGTGGTCCAAACCAGTAGATTCTAAAAGTGGGCGATACTGCCCCATCCACTCCGCCCCCCCCCTCCTTCTAACGAATGGAAAAAATCGGTGTCCACCTCGGTCCTAAGCTCGTAATTAGAATCGGCATTTGGTTTTCTACCTGAATCATCGTACAATTCGATCATTACCAGGTCTGGTTGCGGCCGTGTGCAGGCAGTCGATATCCAAGTCAGCAGCCTAAGGTTTGTTTTTTATGTGATACTTTTTCTTCTTCGAAGCATTTCGGGCGTCCTGAGATTGCTTACTACTCCACTTGAGTTGACCCAACCCTTCACACTCTGGCGTGAGTTAAAAATAAAACTACAAATGCAATCGAGTTACAGTTGGCCAAACTATTTGATAAGGATGACTACGGAATTTTTTACTGAACCTTTTCAATGGGAGCATCCGTAGGAAAGGTTTTCGGAGGATTGAAGCATTCGCAACAAACAGAACCCAGAATGTTATACATAGTTAATAATTACAAAGTATCTACAAGGCAGCTGGTCGTCAGTGCAGTCCCACGAAGTTCGGGGCTTGGTTGACCCAATGTTCTTCCTCATCATGATCAGAAGCCTGGTGCACCAACGCAAATTTGCAGTTCAATCTAAGTTTGCGGACGGAACGCTAATATTAGAAGAGGCGCAGTCTGTGGCAGACGTACACACTGTTCAGCAGATTGATCAAGTATATTTTTATTGGTCATGAAACAACTTGGCCTTCAATGAAACACATCTGAGCTGCTACAGAACAGAAAATTTCTCTCTTTTTGAAATAGCATCTTACACGGCGAGGGATTGGAATACAACAGAGGCAAAAAATTAAGACCCTGGAGTGCAAATGCAAGATAATGCCATTTTAGAAGACTACGTGGTCAGCGCAGTTACATTAGGGATAATATAGAGCAGATGGGTACTTCGAACTTTTTGGTCCCGACAAGCAAACATAACGCTCACTGTACAAACATACCTAGCGCGTACTATCTACGATAGATTATTATTCACCTCATTGGATGCTACGAACTATCATGGAAGCTTAGAAGGCATCAGCCAGTAGATATTCCAAATAAAAGTAAAGTCGCCGTCACCGTACACACAAACAAGGAAACCCACATGCACTGGTTCGTGCTGCAGATAAAGCCCCTCTGGGCCCATGGAGCGCACGGCTGCAGTTGACGACAGATGGTCTGACCTATGGCGCCATATATAGACTGAACACTCATATGATAACTGCACCCCTCAGCGTACGGTCAGTGCCCCTCCCCCCACTCCTCAGTAAACTATCTACGACAGACATGCTGACGCTCCCTTGCCCAACGCCAAACTTTCCTCCCTGGCTTGGGAATAGAACGTCGAACTTCCTGACAACTGAACGAGGCAACAGTCCTTACCACTGATCCACGAGATTAATTTTGGTCACAGCGAAGTTCGTCACATTAAATGCGTTTTAATTGCACCTTTATGGAACATGAAGCCCAGTCTAGCGATATTTTAAACTTTGAAAAATTACGGTACCACTGGCCGAGTATAACGATAATATTACCGAGTCTGATGTATTATCGTAAGCACTGCGACCTCTAGCACATTATCACGCATTTTCGATGTACTAGCACTAGCGCAGATTAACTTTGTCGATTCTTATCGTAATGATATCGACATTAAAGAATAACGATGGGTTTCGGCTTTAAGAAACTAAAATATCAGGCCCACAAAATACCCGTAATATTTTCATACTTCATACGTTATTTACATTGGACTAAAAAAATGCTTAACGTTCCCAAGCACTACTAGTTCGAACGCCAGGAATTCATGCTGCATCTCGCAAAGATCGGTCACCAATTTTGAGACCAGATACGGTGTATATGGACAACGCAGGAGTTCTCAAATATAGGAGTTTCGAAGGACATATTCTAGAAGCCATTTTACCAATCAATTGCTCCGCTTGCCAGTTCTACAATTCAATTAGCAACTGCCCGACTCCTCGGATAGAAAAAATCGGAAATACCACCAGGAAAAAGACCAAAAAACTACTTGAACAAGGGCTAGGGCGCTCCCAGCAACTCCTCGGCAGGTGGAAAAGGTTAGAAGAGTTTCCAAGAAAGTTGACCGTCAATAGGACGCAGCCCGTTCGGTGGTCCGGCACAGGCATGCGTATTGCAAGGCGCGCTGGACAGAAGCGTTACGATGATGAACTGTAACGTTCAGATCTTGTCCTTAATACAAAAGAACAGTTCAAACTTTGTTTTCTCGTAGGAATAGCGTTATTTGATGCATCCCCTACATACAGGCACTGGGTCTCAGGGCAGGCGCGAGTAACGGCCTGCAGGTTTGGACCGCAGGCGACAGCAGGATCGAATTACCCCTGCTTGGGCAGGTGAGGAAAATTGGCCTGCAGGTTTGCACCACAGGCGACGGCAGGATCAAGTTACCCCTGGCAGGGCAGGTACGGGGAACGGCCTGCAGGTTTTCAGGTCGCCGTCAGCTGTGCAGGAAAGACCGCCGCTGACGCCCGCCTGACCTCTACGGAGCTACAAAGACTCGAGTTCTTGTCATTCTTGTTATTTTTTGCTCTTTCTCTGGCCCAGCCTAAGTTATGGAGAGTTCCTCACCGATGGGACTTCACGTAGGTTAATTTAGCTTTAGTTCGTCCTTAGGGGCAGCTAGAGTGGGACAAGAGAAAGAAGGTGCTGGACGAGCCGAGTGAGAAATAACGACCTCATGCGAATATAGAGAAGTTACCAGAAGAAAAAAGAAAACTTAGGTTTTCGCAGCATCTATTTTCAGCGTCCACTACACTACTTTCCTCTTGCCTTCTTCTACCGATAACCTGTATTGGCTTCTTCTTTTGCCTCGACTTGCTCTTCCTTTGCGAGGATGGCATTTTGCCGTTGTTGGATTAGCGGTTGTTCTTGACATAGTTTGCTCGTTTGCATGACCGCGTCTCTGGAGGCCCAACCTCAACAAGACAGTGTCCCAAGCATGGCACACACTGGAAGCTGTTATTCCTCTGGAAATAGATCTAGATTAAATACTGCATTGAAGGGATAAACGGAATTCTTCATAGGACGCGTTACTTACATGTGCCTATATGTATGAAAAGATACATAGGTACTACAGGTCGTCGCTCCACCCAACTGTCGCAGCGACAGGAGGTGTCGCCGCAGGTTCCCACGAGGCGAAGTAATAAATCTCGAGGGCGATGAACTGGCAAAAATTTTTACTGCGCTTGCGCCGCGCATACAGAAAACCTCCTGACAAAGAAGATCCAGTTAACCCTATATCGCCTTGCGGTCTTCATATGGGACTTATCAATGTTATTCTTAAGAAAGAGAAATTTTAATGCTAGCGGCAGGGCGTTAAATGTTAGTCATATCTGTTAACCCTCTACAGAGCGGTTGAAAAAACGCTTTCGTAGGAATAACATTGTGGAGGTTACAATATATAGTCACTTGCACGGTAAAATACTAACCCTTTTCCAAAAGAATTATTCCTAGAAAGGTTAAAATTGTTATTCAATTTTTCAGCGCGTCAGTTAATTATTTTCATTTTTTTTTCACATTCATGTAGGTTTCACCCCCAATGCCTTGTTTATTTTGTTGTTTTGGGTTTTTAACCCATATTAAGAAACAAAATTTTTATATTACAATTCGGACGGCTACGTTCGAAAAAGGTAAATTAGGCAAAACCAAGGTAAACTCAACCCCGCCTCTGAAATAATAAATATTCCAGCTCAAGGAATCCTGTGGTCTCTTTCATCTTTTTCTTAATCAGAACCAATTACCAAATGCTCCGAAGACGAAATTTAATACTTGAATTGCTTAACCTATGACATCGCTTTCTCACACGCAGTTACTTTGAAGAAGGTTTAACAGAGAATGATCTTTTCCCCTATTTAGAGGGCGAAAGCGGAAGGGGGGATCGAAATAAGCGTATTAAAAAACAAACACGGAGTTCCAATGCAAATTTTTTAACAGAAAACGAAAGATGAATCTGTAGCAACAAACCAAACTATTCGCAGACCCAGGAGGGGGGGGGGGNGCGGGGTGTAGAGGTTTACGACGTGGGGGCAAGCCGTTATGCGCCTCCCCCCTCCCCTCAGAGGGAGCAAGCCAAGGTGGAACGACCGCGACGGCCTTGGGAGCGCCGCGCCATCGGCGACCGCCGAGCTCTGTGGCCAGCAGCCCCCGAACTGTAACAACAGCAGCTGCCCCCCCCTAGTTAAGGTTGCATCTTGGTACGTTGAAAATAATTTATGTATTTTTTATTAACCCTATCAGTACCAGGCTGTGTTACCTCGCTACAAAGGCTATATCCCCGTACATAGGAGGAATACAATAGGACAAGCAACCCAATCATTGTAGCAAAATAAAAAGCCGGCGTGAATAGAGTTAAGGGAGCTTTAGAATAAGCGGTCAAATTAAATCTTCGAGGCCAGACTTGTCCGGAACTTCATACCGCAGCGTTGAGTTTGCCAATGTAGCCAAAAAGTGTTGCAAGTGTTAAAGAAAAACCGATTACGTTGAGCCAGCTGGAAGCTCAATTTTACGAAGCACTGCTGAGCTTTTGCGAGTATCAAAGGTAGTCGATAGAAGGTCAGGGTCTGATAATCGATACAACGTGTCGAAACTACCACGCTTAAAGTTCCAGGCAAGTTAAGCCTTAAAGTATTAATTTTACCTGCCAATCTAATAACACCCCCTCCCCAAGAGAGGAGCAAAGCTTGAGCTTCGATCTGCTCAGAACAATTGCCAATTTTCATATTAGAATTAATTTAAGGTTACTCTTCTGAATACCACTACCATGAACACCATTTCACAACCCAGTAAGTTCTAGCGTAATTCAATTAAATATTTAATTACTCTTATTACTACCACTACAATCACTATATGACTACCATCATCATGAAACACAAAAAGTTCTTGAGTTTTTTCAATTTTCTGTTAGACTACTCTCAATAAAAATAGTGCAAGCTCTCTTGGTTGTCTGGTATTATATCTATTACTTTTATTGCTATTGCTATTGTACGATTTCCTACCACCATTAACAATATTTTATGATTATCACTACATATTATACACATGTTACAGTCATTATTTAGCAGACTGTAAATGATGATCATTATTACCATAATCACCTCACGAGGAATACTTTCAGATCGAGGTTGGTAGACACGACACTGCAGAAGCGATCGTGGCCGCGGCGGCGGGCTGTCACGACCGTCGTTGCATTAACACTGCGCATGTTATTGTCACGATGTGAAGAGAAATGTGTCACGCACAATTGTCTGTGACGCACTAGCTTATGCATTTGTGCATGACATATTAGTAGGAAATACAAGAAGTTACAAAATGACTAAGAAACTAACCAACGCCGTGAGAAGCGAACAGTATTTGCGTGATAGGTCGTAGATTGCAAATGCTTACAACCAAATAAAAACTAAATTTCTTACCTTGAAAATTACAAAAAGGGAAATGCTATATCGCCCAAATATTAAACAAAGGAAACTACGCCAGCGGTAGCAAATGAACTAACTACAATATATGTGTATAAGTACAATACACTAAAGAGACTTAGGCTAATAACCTGTTCGCGGCTTGCGTGGGTAGGAACATTTACTAAATCGCAAATAACTAACATTTAAATTTTAAAAAGACAAAATCTAAAGGAGTTCAAAAAAGAAATTTGGATTTTTAGCAATGAACCCGTCGGTCAGGCAAAGTCTGGCATACAAGTAACTGCCCGTTAACGGGTTAATTAATAAAGGTTTAATTAATGAACTACAATTAATGACAAAAGTTCTTCCGCGGGACTTCCAGATAAATACTTACTCAACAACCAAGTAGTGGAGTCAATATTGCTTATAGTTATTTCGCTCAAATAACAAAAACTGACATGTGGCCCCCCTTTCTGAAAACCGTAGGAATTTATTCGATATCGACAAGGGTGGAATCGATTAATTTTCTCAATTTTTTTAATTTGGTGATAGTGATAGTTTAAAACTTTAAGGAATGGACGCGCTAAAATTCTTAAAATATCTCTACCTATTTTGTGATATGGTATGGACATCTGCAGGGCCCATGCACACTGTAGGGACAGCAGAGATACCATAGGGAAATGCCATACTTCATATTTCGATTTAAAGGCCTCCACCTTCCAAGAAAGTTCCAAGGCAGTCACCTGCCAATGCTGGTACATAATTAAAAAAAAACTTTAGGATTGCAAAGTTGCTGTCCATTAGTACAGCTAAGTTGTGAGAAATATACGGCAAAAGTTTCCACTGCATTTGAGAAAATGTTACGTACAAAGAGAAGCCAAACGCGTTCACTGCCTAATAACACAGCTCACTCATGAGGATTTTCTAAGGACAGAATTTCGATGCACATTTGCTGTCGATAAATCGTTTCACTATAAAAATTCCGCTCTTACAAGAATGAACTTTGGCAAACTTAATGAATATACTAATCATCGGCAATTCATAATGAGTCAATTTAAATACGTACAGGATATAATAGCTGGCAAACTATGAGGGAGTTTTTCTCGGCAGATTAGAAATTCAAATTACTACGCATCTTCCCTACGTCTAAAATAAAGGATATATTTGCCTCACAGTTTCTTTGTACTATTTCGGCAATTTTTTTTTTTTTTGCAACCATGCAAAATATATATCGTTGCGATAGTTTTCGCTACTCTGGATAGAGGCGGCGCATCTTTCAAATTTTTTCAGAGAAAGAGACAATGCTATCTTATAGGAATCAAAAACTAATGTTGGTGTCTGGAGACCCCGTCAGTAGAGAAAGGATTAACTCCTTACCTCCAAACGGACCAATAATTGGGTTGAATTTCAAACACTGAAAGTAACATAAAAACTGATATGTATAAGTAAAACCACAGAACTTGACTTCTCGTTCAAAGAAGAAGGCACGTTTCGGGGACCTTAAACTGATTCAAATACCGCAATGTTAGGACAGTGTTAGAGTAGTGATCTAAAAATTGTAAATTTTCATCTGATACAACGTGCCTTGAAAGTTCGAAATGATCATACATATTCGCTATAAACATCTGTCAGCCTCTGACCCGAACAAAAATACATACTTTTACGTTGACAAATCGTCATTTTTATTTGATCACTACCCTAACACTGATCTAAAATTACTCGAGTCAAATCACAGCCACACAAATGTACCTTCTCAAAACGAGCAATCAATTTCTAAGGATTAACTTATTTTAAATAGCAACGTTTTTATTCGATAAAAACTAATGTTTGATACTGATGGTCAAGTGGTGCAGAAAACTAGAGATTACTTTGACCTTATTTACGTTACTGGATTTCCAAACTCAGTTTTAGGTAAGTCTGAAATAAATACTTAAATTGGTATTATTTTAATTTTTATTTACACACGATTTTCATTATTTTTGTTCTGTTCAGTATGTAAATTGGGTCAATTTAGGACAATTTACATGAATAACGTTTTCGTCGCAAATGCTTACTTTCGAGATATTTGACTTCGAAGTTCCCATTGTTTTCCTATGGGAGAAAATTACACAGAGAAAATAACATCGGTATGCTAGGCTGTCTTCAGTATTTTAATCGAGTCAATTGAAGGGAATTTACGGGAATATACTTTTTGTCGTAAATCCTTGTTTATCAAGTTATAGCGCACTTTCTGTAACACTTGTTATATTACATATGATTGCAGTTCGTAACACCACAAGCGATTCGAGCGAATGACGCGATCTGTTACTTGGATATAAACCAACCCATTAGCGCTTCCCGCCTAAACTTCAGTTTCAAACATGGCTTCGTGCGCATTCGATTATTTTCTTGTAATTAAAGAATTTCACAGTGAAAACGATAAAGCAATTGCATTTTTCCGAAAACACGGTGTTTTCACCAAACACTGAGGCTGCCACGAAACGGTGTGAAAATGTTTACCGTTAGACTGTTCACTCCGCAGATGCCGTTACTTAACTTTTGCAAGTACCATTATATTGGCCCGATTTATAATTCAAATTCTTTGCAAGCGTGCGGCATTTCATTTTTTCTAATTTTCTTCTATTCACGTGTGTATCAGGATAATTCGTGTTCCGGGAGTTGCGTTATAGCTCGGTAAGCACGCATTTGCGACGGAGGTACAATTTCAATGCTTACTTTCGGTTAGGTTAGGTAAGGTTGGGTTAGCTTCTCTTATGTTTCTATTTGATCGCTAGCAAGCCTGTAATGACACCGGCTATTTTCTCCCATAGGAAAACAATGGGAAATTCAAAGTCTAATACCTCAAAAACTAAGCATTTGTGACGGACACGTTATACATGTAAATTGTCTTAAATTTTCCCAATTAACATGATGAAAGCAAAAAAAAAATTACCCTTAAATTATACCTTTTACACTTTTCTAGATTCGAAGTTTTTCCAGATTTGTCTTGAAGCTGAATTTAGATGGGAGTTATGACACTACCACACTTTTCTTCAACTGCATTGTTCCAGTACTGCCCATAAGCTGGGCAATGGACAACTGTCTGAAAATACTAAATTAAAAATGCCTACAATTGCCGTCCTCCTCAACTGCCTATTAACTGGATGTAGGAAGACGTTTCTGGACTATACGATAAGTCCATCATGGCACTTCAATTCAGTCATATTTTTCGGGAATAACCTAGAAAATGAGTTCAGAATTAGTTTTTTTTTTAGCAAAAACCAAAAGCAAGTGAGTTATCACCATGGTCAGGGTAACCCCTCGTTACGGTAATTGTGCTTGCAAGAAAGGAATGCTACACTGGGGAAACATAGACAATTTCCTTTGGTAAAGGTCGCTGGGCAGCATCAGGGTGGAGCTGGAGTAGGAAGTTAGCAAGCAGAAGGCGAACACCCGCAGCGGAGCTCTATAACGGAGCGGCGCATGCGCAGAGCGAGGGAACGTTTCCAGATCATTGAATGATGAAATGGAATATGAAAAAGAAAAAATGGGAGGAAAATAAAGACAGGAACATAGAAAGAAAAAATGTAATGAAAATTACTAACAAATATTTTTTCCGTAAGTGATGGTGTTTCGGGGGTCTTCCCCGTCAAACTACCACGCCGGACTAGATAGATATCAAACTATAGCTGGTGAAGGGTTAATGGGCGAACAAGAGATCCTCTGGAGATATTCAACCAGGTTCATGTAAGATTAAGAAAATAGTAACGCTCAGATTTGCTTGGGAGAGAAAACAAAGAGTACGCACCCGGCAGCAACAGTCAAAATAAAACTTTTGTGGTGCTGAAGGGTTTTCATGGAAAGTAGTAATATTCCAGCTGCCCTCGCCCACGTGTGTCGCGTCAGCAGCATTCCTGGCCTGATCCAGCAGAGAGCCACATTGAGTGCACGGCGACCGACCCTCCAACCTTTGCTAAATAGCAGACAAAGGTCATTACCAGGAGCACCAACGCGTTGCTTTATCAGGAACTTTCCGCATATTTTCTGTTACAGTAACCTTCAACCGTGGTGAACTATCGGCAGTAACT
>LQNS02276866.1:16975850-17004090 GCA_001587735.2 Parhyale hawaiensis
TTAATATTTACCTAAAAGACTTCCACTTTTACATCTTTGCAAAATTCCCCCTACTTTTATACTCTCCTAAATTTTAGGGATGACTTTTTAACAGTCTCCTAAAATTTCCCCTATATACCTTTTACACATCCCTAGTTTCACATTCCCTATACAAAATTATAGAATATTTTACTAGCAACACTCCTTTTGAACGAAACAGCACTTGCAGGAAGAATCCATCCCAGTATTGGCATTTACAACGCTGGTATCGCATGTAACTTATAACGTACTGCAATATCATCCATTCAGGAGTATGTATAGGGCATACATGAACCTGTAATTCATCATCGACAGTGCGCTGCATAAGCAGACAGGGCTCTTAGCATAAAATATAAACATCAATATTTCACTCATTCTTCCGATAACTGCGCAGATGGGATGAAAGGTGTTATAAATGCTCTCCATTTTTTGTCAAGTTGAAGCTATATATTTACAGGTTTCAAAAGAGTACCTGTATATGCTGTCTTTTGCTTGTATTACTAAAGCAAAAAATGAAAAAGATACGCAGATGGAAATGAATCGTGCACATACTACCAACATGAAAGGAAAACGCACCCTATACTTTGGGTGTTTTGGAAAAAAGCTACCTAATTATTTCCCGATAAACTATGTACCTCATACAACGCATACAGTTTGTTAACCCTATATATAAATGCACCGAGCAGGCTGTGCTGCCTCGCTATAAAAGATTTTTCCCCGTAGAATTACAATAGGACAAAGAACCCTCGTAGTAAAATAACAGGCTGGTATGAATAGGGTTAAATTTTGAGTGCCTAGTGTACGTGACACGGGACATTACGTACCGTGTTATTCCTATGCAAAGCGACGATGTTTCATTTAGACACAAAAGGGTCAACATCGGTTTATTGTGAAGTCGATTCAATCTTAGCGTCATTCTTTTTCGTACCTGCCTGATAGGCTGTGAACATCATTAAACTTAAACACGGCCAAGGTATTAACATCATCATTCCGTGATGCCAAAATGGGCAGACTATTAAAAACAACCTTGCAAGATAGGTTTAGACTCTGCCGTAAGGGGATCAGCCTAACCCTTTACCGTCAACATTTACCCCTTAACGTACTAATTTTTTAACGAAATCTTCACAGTTGTAGGAATAACTTACAAACACCAGGAACTGCTGGACGAATACAAACGGTTTAGTACGTTAAAGGGGTTAACCTGCAAATATATCGCACGAACAGCACGGTTGTAATAGTTTAGGCTCAGCCATCCATTAAGCAGGGATCTTCGTACGAGAATCACTAATAACTTTAGTGGGACTGGATGGTCCATTGGTCCTCTAGGCAAGCCGGCCATGAAAATCTACAAAATGTTCAAACACGAAATCGTGCGTTCAAAACTTCGACTCTACTAATTTTAGCAAAACCAGCCGCCGCCGCAGTGTCTCCTATTTGTTTTTGATTACCTATTTGCAATCTTCGCAAAGGAGAAATTTTTTACATAAATATATAATCTTCCTATAATCTTTGCATAGAGGAAAACCTATACAAAGCAGATAATCTTGGTAAGAAAACATTTTGCAAAACCACAGAATCTTTCCCAAACTACAACATCTTTGGTAACATAAAACCTCTCGGGCAAATATCTAATCTCTATAGAAACATCTTTGGATCTTTGTAACAACACGCTACCTGAAGAACTAGCACGCACTTTTGAAAAGGTGATTGTGTAACGTGCATCCAACAGCGCGTGATTCCAGCCATGGGAACAACCTTCACGTCTGCGGTCAAGTCAAACAAATCCCAACGAGCTGACATTGCCGATATCTAATTTTTCTTTTCGGCTAAATTACTTTTGTTAATTCAAGGACGATTGTAGTAAAAACATTAGACAAGTTGAGGGAGGACTGAGCGGCTTCTGTCAAAAGCCAAGAACTGAAGTCGAGGCCACAGAGACACCACACCTGTTGGCAGGGTGGGGCTTATCTCGAAACCTTCGATGACGTTGCAACACCCGTGACCTGGCCACGAGGGCCGATGTTGGGCCTGTTCGTGTAGCAGGATAAGAACAAAACACGTCGCCTAATTGCAAAAAAAAAACTACGTGGTAGCGTAGATTTGAAGGTGGAACGGAGTCCTGTCCCTTGGTCTTGATGCATCACCCGTCTCCTGAAGTACAGGCCGGGGTCTGTGTCTCGAAAATGGTCCAATCACGTACAGTCCCTCAACAAATTATCAGACGCAGCCTGATATTCTAGGCATCTAGTCTGCGTATAGCGAACATTTCTGGATCGGAAACTTAATTTCAAGTACTTCAACGTAAAGAATTACGACAGTTTTGAGTTTTCGGTCCAGATATCCCGAAATATATAATTAAGTAGCAAAACTATCAAACTTCTAACAATTTATCCAGGGCCTGTACGTCTTCAACCATCTTCGTGAGGCATAGACCCAGTCCTGAAGAGCAGGAGGCCTAGCTCAACACCGACCGTACTTACAGTCAGTTTAATCGTGTATCAGACACGGCGGTGCTACGGGACATTCATTGGCAGCAACTTTTGGACAGTAGAAGGTTAATTTTCGAGAAAATGAAGACAGCAGTGCCCCTGACACCAAATATATTTTGCGCCTAAGGGACTAACAGCATCTCTGAGCCTTTACATTTGCTCTTTTCGTAACCAGCGAATTCCTCGCATGAGGAGTCCATAGTTGGAGACTATCCTTTCGTTCATTTGCTTTGCGATGAAGATTACACTTCACTTAGTGGTCCAGCTCCTCACAAATGATATCTAAAGTAATGTAGTCAATTGAAGTAGAGGCTGCAGGTAAAAAAAATTGGAGATGTAAAGAATGCATTTTTTACACACAGAGCAATCTCTGGTTAATGTAACCAAATGGTTCAACCAACCACATATTCTTCGCACTAACATAACGCACAAAACTACGGTAGATCTCTAAGCACCGGAAATATATAGACGGCCTATATTGCTGAAACTTGATTTTTGAAAATAAGCATATGTGTTATTTTCATCATCATAAAAAGTTTGCTTCCTGTTTGAAGCCCCTCTGTTAATTCAATCAGTTAACCGTTCCACCTACAGCCGATTTTTGCTGGCCATCAAGTGTAGTGTCATGAATAATTAAGAATGTGAATCGTAAAGAATGCTCTTTAATCGTAATGAGACATTATTATTATTATTATTTGAATCCTAGTTTAACTATCGCAGCAACGGGCACGAAGGCGCTATGTTAGCAGAGTCCTATATAAGTCTGAATCTTGGCGCAGTGCGCTACTACCGTGCTCGAGGCGAAATAAGGCGCAAAGCATCTCCAACCCTACACGATTGGCTAAACGAAATCCCTCAGCCATGCGGCAGACGGCAAAAAGCGAAAAATAAAAAGAGAACGAGAAAGAAAAACTGGTGCGGAGGGTCCCTTCCGCAGCCCCCCGCTTGGGAGCAGATAGGAGTCCCATGGGATGAGTCGCTTACCCCCATTCGGCGGCGGACCCCGCGGAACAGAAGGGGAAGTACATAGAACCCACTTCTTCAGAGCAAGTTCGCAAAGTAGTGAAAGACGTACAGCCATTTAGCTAAAATGGCTTTACTAAAACCAGTTATAGCGACGTTTCGGGTGTACAACGCCCATAGTCATGCAAGGTTTAAAATGGCTCTGGCCTAGCAGCGCACACGGTTATATCCTGTTGCTTGAGTTGCAATGTCATCTTTCGTTCAACGAAACCTGCTTAATATATATATATATATATATATATATATCTATATATATATATATATATATATATATATTCTGACAGGGATAGGGCCCGCCAGAATATACCCCTGAGAGCATTGCGATAACCTTCACCACGCCAGCTGCATCAACTAATTAACTTTCAGCCAGTAATATGTTTCAACTCTTGGATTGAAAATACATTGAGAACACACTGATTTGCTCCTACCACATCAGCACGCCTCATTACAAACAGTTTGTATAGAAACACCTGCAGGCTGCATCACGGATGTACTCACCGATTAGATAGAACTGACCTCAATGAAACACTTGCCACAGCATATTGTGGGAAATGTTAGATTTGTACCGAATAGATCGTGGGAAATGTTAAATTTGTACCGAATAGATCTCTGGCAAATTGCGATAAACTCGTTATACTTTATACTGGTGGACGTACCAAAAACAGTCATAACGTACTCCATTTCTGTTATACACTGGACATTCCAAAATGAGACACTTAATATTTGTTCTTTTCTCTACAAACGGTGACTACTGATACGTTTTCATTTACTTAGATTCCCTATAAATATATTAGCAAATAATTAGAAGAATATGTGAAACTCACTTCGACATTATATAAAAACTTATTTTCCCTTAATAGAAAATACCACCTCCGATTATTGCTATTAATATAACAATTATTTCACCGCCGTTTTCACTCGAAGAATAATTCTTAACAGTAAAGACTCTTGTCTATTTCAGTGTCTCGGTTAAGAAAGCTTTATCTCGGCATTCCTGCAGGAAAGTCTCCGTCGGCTTAGTGTGCTACTACTGGCGAGGAAATCAGGCGTGAAGCACTTTCAAGAGACAAAAGACGAAAAGAGAAGGAGACAGAAGTAAAAAAAAACACTCGTGCAGAGAGTCCCTTCAATGCCCCTCGGAGCAGGTAGCAGTCCCAGAGAATGACTCCAGGAAGCAGAGTGTAGCATGAGTAATCAATGGGACTAAAATAAAATATAGCCGTGACCGTAGGTAACCGAATGACGTCACTCCAACTAGTCGAAGTATTTGAGGGCCGAACCTCAGGCCTTTGTAGAAAGGGCTCTTAAACCTAACCAAAAATATAAGCAGTGTTATATTCTCGACGCGAGCGAAACCATAGGAACAGTTCTTGCTCAAACTTTCTGTACTTGACGACAACCATTTTACCGTGTTTTGTGTACGGGTGCACTTCAAGTAGCTGGCCAGTCAGAAGCGGGAGACTGCACGAATTAAGTAAAAAAATGCGGTGATATGCTTAAGTATATTTTGTGAAGAGTACTGTGAACTGAATATGAAGTGCAAATAACGCTTCACTCCAAAGAAAAAACTAAACCAGGGCAACATACTGGCCCAGGAATTTATGCTTCACCCCAAAATCTGCGAGAACGTTAACCCATCACAGCATAGCTAAATTTATTCTTGCCTGTTCGAATAATACATACGCATTATCTCAATATTAATGAACTTCAGACATATAAAACGCCCAGCATCGTTATTAAAATCTAAATTTTAAACGAGTTATTCTCCAATGGCAAGTATGACACAGTTTATAGTATAAATTACTCAATCTCCTAATTATGTATCTTACTCTACCCGACACTTACGTAATATCAAGTTTTAGACATACCACAACTTTTTAGGTTTACACTAGAGTTCAGATAGGTAAGTTGAAACTATGGCATTTTCAGATTACTGATGTTGTTTCCCATAAATTCATTTCTAACGGAAAACCTTATTACCTAACAGTTATGACTAAATTGTCCCACTGGCGCTTCCAAATCTTGCATTATACCAAGATGAACACTAAAGCCAGTAGCTACACAATGAAGCTGTCGGGTAAGGTTGGCGTACCGCAGTTTCGTAGATGCAGTCACTTATGAAATGAGAGGACATAGTTTCCGATAAACGTGCAGCAAATATACGCTTTCAGTAGCTCAGATTAAGTTGACTAGGATCTGTGTGATCTGCGGTCGGGAATGCTGCTAAAACCAACCTGCGAAAACGGTGACGATGGCTAGGATGACTCTTTGTTCAATACACCATTTTTTTAATAATCATATACGCCACTTTCCATGAGAATGCAACGGATCCAATACGGTATCCTCACTCGGCAATGCAAAATCAATTCCATGATATTTATGATGGACTTGGGATATTGAGGAATCGTAGGTCGGTGCACCACACCACTGATGATATCGTTTTGGAATATTACACGTATACCGGTATGGGCACGACTGCCGGTTGAAAAACCCTTTAATTCAGAGCACCATTACCCAGACAAAACTGCATTGAAAACAGACAGGCGGTGAAACTGGGTGTCAGTCGCATAAAACTAATGAAACCAGCACTGAGCCGTACTGCATGAATGTTGTTAGCTCCGAGGTGTCATGCATGGGGGGGGGGAGGCGACGAGGTGAATCTCCAATTGTGGAGACTTGCAGGGGCAGCAAGCACCGTGCCTGAACTAACCAACTTCTCTTGAACATAACAAAAGTGGTACTCCTTCAGATCTTCCCAAGTTGACGTTATTCAATACCGTTCTCAATAACGGTTCGGCTAGCTCAGCCTACATGACGTAACGAACTCCAGAGATTGGCGATAAGTACAGAACTCTCCTTCGCAGTTTTCAAAGAACCAATAAAAAAAAATTCAACACCCTCCACTCTAAGACAAATCTTAAGTATCACCCTGATCTTCCAAGTTTCGTGAAAGCTTTCTCAGCAGAAGACCAGCATACATAGGACACCTGTCCCAGCAGGTGTGGCTCTTCAACGTCAGAATATTTATCCATGTTAAAGCAAGGTATCGTGAGAGCCAGGTGTGTTGATAAGATTTATAGCTAACACACACATGGGCTCTCACTTCTGAAGACCATCTTTTGAAAATATCATTTAAAATACTATTGAAAAAGGAAGCACTATTAAGCTCCAAATGTGAAAAATGATTTTCGCGAACACAACACTATACGCAAGCCACTTCGCCTATACTACAACAAAAATAAATAACTGAATAATGAAAATTTCAATATAAACAACAGAATACAGCTTCAACGTTAATCATAACAGGAGAAACAGCCCTTGTAGAGATCGTAGTAGAGCCTGAGCCAGAGAGAGACAAGCGACCTCTTATGCAACAAGCAAGAATTTGAGCTCGAGTAGGAAAAGTGATAGGCGAAACGCAAAGAACGAAGAGTTTGCCTCAAGATATTCTAAACTCCAACCGTCTCTCAAACATTAATTTGACATTTGCCGAATAACCATTTATGTCAGTAAAATATAACTAAAATATTGACAAGACGCCAGCAACGAGTCTATAGTAACTCATAATAATAATAAGAAAAAGTTCAAAAAAGTAACTAAACTAACTGGTATTTGCAACAGCTTCAAGTCATGGTTTATAGTAGGCAATTTATTATTGGTTGTTTCGTGTATTAACATGATACATTTTAAATTAATGGAAGGCGATATGCGATAAGATGGTTTGTGCATGAACATGATACATTTTGAATTAGTCACAGGCCAGACGTAATAACATTATTTGAGAATGAAAAACGTGATATATAGTTTGAATGAATAATTTGAAGATGATGGATGGCTAGTGAGTCCGTACCATTTCAAAAATTAGATCCCAAAGGGCTAAAAGAAAATTTTATTTTCGACATATAACGCAATGTGAAAAAATGTATAAATATACAGAAAGACAACAAAAAGGCCTATAACTACGTTACTTTGCAAAAAAAAAAAAATGAGGCAATAAAGTTGAATATAAGTACCTAGCGAAAAATTGCATAAACAAAACATGCGAAAGCAATGCCCATAACCTATCAAAAATCAGGGCTGCCGCAGACGTTAAAACCTCAATTTAGCTGCTGGGCGGCGCCGCGGTGGCCTCAAATTTGTTTAGGTATCGACATCATCGTACAAGACAAAATGAGGCAATGCATAACTTAACTAGTACAATAATTGAATCGACAAATAAAAAAACGTTAAACGAGACGCTTATAGCGACGCTACCGTAGACGAAAAAATAATGAGGTAATACGTAACTGCACAACTAGCAAAAGCCACCAAAAAAGGCGAAAGCAGCGCCTCTAACAAACTTGTGGTACAGTAAAAGTGAGGCAGTACGTAACTATAGGTATTTGCGGGAGCACCGAGTCACAACCGGCAGCCAGCGGCTAGCACCCAATCCGGACCTTGCACTTCGCGGTGTCAAGTTTATTAGCTTCTATCCATGCATGGCGTAACCGTTGCTCCAGAGCAAGCTATACGCGCTCTGCTGAGGAAAGAAAAAGCAATAATGAACTAGTTCTTAATGGCACAAGCTACTTGGCACCGGTGCCAAGCGATTGCAAACCTGTCTGCCCCTCTACCCATTCTGTCGCTCCCTAATGTTAAGAATAAGCCTGGTGGTAAGAATCCAGCGCCCTTCGCGTGAAACGTTCCAAGCGATGCCTTTCGTACGAGAAATGTGAGTGGGTGAATAAATTATGCAAGTCTTCCTAGATACAACTACGGTTTTTGAAGAGAAAAGGAAGGGACATTTATGTCGATAGATACGTGGAACCCATGCACGAAGTTGCTCCTGCACACGATAAAGGCGCATGGAAACATTAAGCCGAAAAAGAAAAGGAAGAACATTTACAAAGTATCACCAGCAGGAGTATGAAAATGGAAGGAAGTAAAACGGGCAGGAAAGACACACGTCTCGAAGGCCAAGTTAATGCTGATGTACCATCGGATTGGATCACTACCAGAAACTATGCTTTATTTAGCCCTCGTAGGATTAAGTGCGTTCTATGATGGCGCAAATATTGACTAGAAGCAGCTAAAAAGATATATTTGTTAACATTACAGCAGAGTGCAGGCAGTGGCAAGGTACTACTAGAGACTCCAAGTACCATAGGTATTACGCTTCATTATACTTACTGCTGTAGCTACTACAGCCCGTCCGGACACACACAGCCCGCTTGGGCGTGCACCATCACCGGACACATAAATACGGATTCACAGACATACACTACTGCCAATACAGCCACCCTTGTGTGTAAGATACAGCAGCCTGTGGTGAAAACAGAGAAGTCTGGCTTTACCTTTTCAATATACCTGCTCTATTCTTGCCTTTCCCTTAACAATAACACTATTCGGTCCCACTTCGGGGTATCCGATGTAGGAACCATGATGTGCTGCTTCGCTACAACGGCTTTTTACCCGTAGGAATACAACAGGACAGATAATCCTTGTAGCAAAATAAAACAACCTGGTTAAAAATAGGGTAAGGAATGGGTCCCTAGGACTTGCCACGCCAAAGTGACGGATGAAGGAAATCCCGGTTTCTAAAGCAGCACCAGACCCACGCGTGAGCTTAGCGAATTAAGGCCATAAGCTGCAGTGCTGAGATGTTTGCCATCAAGAACATATATAATAAAAAACTCTTCTTTCTTTGCAATAACGATTCAATGATAAAAATAAAACCACAACCAAAGCTCACACAACAGCAAGCGCCTATTCGTTATAAAATCAGGATATGGTGTACAAATAAGGACAACAGTATCAACTTTGATTAGTGATATTCCTCTGGAACATTGATTGGGATTTTTTTTTTTCAAATACTGATGCTTAATGATACTTGTATCCTTCAACTTGCTCCGAAGCAACCAAGCAGCACCACCGATGCCACGCACAAGCTGGGTGCAAAGAGGGGTATAGGCAAAACTGTCCACCTTCAGGCGGCAAGGGACTTGGACTTCGAAAACACTGATTTAAACTCGACCTTATAGGGAATATATCAACATCCAATTGACGCTACTGCGCTAACTTCCTTCAACAGTAACCTACACCACAGCGACTTGCCCCAAGACCAGGAGATGGCGTACAAATAAGAGTAGAAATGCCCACTACAAACGGTACGCGAATATGACGACCAAAGAACGTTGGACATTGATATCCAAATGGCATTTTTCGCAAAGTTCTGCAAACGGCGCCTACCATAAGAGCGAGTTGTTGCCCAAGACCACGAGTCGGTGTACAAATGAGAGCAGAAATGTCCACTCACCAGAGCAAAGGAAAGGGTATCTCTTGACCGTGACACGCACGACCGCTGCTTGTTGCGTCACTGAACCAGACACAGAGAGACACTTGCGCAAATCATCGCCGGGGTCTGGAGATGCATTACCGCGAGTATGTTTATATATATATATATATAGACTATGTATACATACATAAATAGATACATACATACATACATACATGAGGCTCATGCAGCCTTACTAGCTAGTTACATTTCAAATGCAATTAGTATCGTGAATTGCTTGTTTGTAAGTTGTTAAACCGATATTTTCAGTTTTTTTAAGTCAATGGAAGTTTTCAAGTTGTTATATGTTCTCTTGTTACAGTTTTAGGCAAGGTAGTACGTCCGTAAATGCTTATTTGAACATGTTACAATTCTAGGCAAAACGCTACATCCGTAAGTCCTTATTCGGCCATATGTTACAGTTCTAGGCAAGACACTATGTAAATCCTTATTTTGATACGATACTGCAAAGAAAGGAAGAAGGAAGGGAAATAGAGCATATAAAGAGAAACGATAAACCCATGCACTAGTAAACGAGCATGGGAACAGCAACTCGGGAAAAAAGAGGAAGAACAGAGAAAGAACAGCATCAGTAAGAGTACGGAGGTGGAAGGAGGCAATGTGGGCATAAAGGAAAGACAAATAGTACGGACTGAAACGTCCGTAATGGAGAACACTACAGGAAGCTGAGGGTTAGTATTATATTTATGGTACGTAGCCGAGTCGGAGTGATATGGAGATGAAGGATTTTCAGCGGATTCGGACACACACTGGAATAAGATGTAGAAGGTGAGGTAAAAATGCTGACTCCGACTTCTGAAGTCTGATTTTTAAATATTTATTATATATTCTGATAGATATATGTATATTTTTTAAAGATTCATTTACAATTTCAGCACCCAAATGATAGAGTTTGTGGAAGTTGTTATTGCAATTGTGAAGAAATACTCGCTTCAGCTTAATCGGAGGGTCAGATTTTAGTAGTAAAGGATAAGTAGTTTCACTAAATGCTAATTTATACTTCATAAGAAAAAATCCCACATACTTTCAAAATGTTACGAATTTTGTGGCTTCTAAAACTTCCCAGAGAGGAGCCCCCTTTCCCCGTCCGGATTTCATATGGCCTTTGACACCCAAAAAATCTTTACAAAATATAAATAAGTTTATTTTTATTATGACGTGAGAGCGCTGATAGCTTGATTGGTTAAGGCGCTACCGCAGAGCTTAAAGGCTCAATGACGTGGGTTCGAAACCAGGCTCCGCAAGAAAATTTATCCAATTTACCACCGTAGCCGCTAGGCCATAGTAATCATAGAGTCCTATTATTATTGATCTAATTTACCACCGTATCCGCTAGGCCATAGTAATCATAGAGTCCTATTACAATGTAGGCAAAGAGTCTTCAATTTGTGGCTTGCAAGTCCTAGCTCACTACTATATAGTAAGTGAAAAATACAGATTTATTTCGGCGTTTCAAGTTGACCAAAGCGCAAATACTTAGTTACAGTCAAAGAGTTTAAGCTTCCGTTTCCGAGCAGAACGATAGCACAGAGGAAAGAGCAAGGGACATATAGTATGCCGATAAAAAGCGCAATTACTGGCTGAGAAATAGTTAAATCGTATACATTTTCATCAAATGTCTAGATTTACCTTTCAAATGGAAATTTTAAAGAGATTCCTATACAAATTTAGCTCTTTAAAGGTAAACAGAACCCGTTATAGAGATTTTTGTGTGTCTCGCCCATTCTGACACACACCTGCGAACATGGCTTTTTATGTCATTAATTTTAACCCTTCACTGTATGATTAATCTATGCCTCTCCCCAACGAATAGCACTATATTAGATAAGTATCATACACGCTAAACCCTGCAGCATGAGATGCAGTGGGGATAAACCCTTCATGGGGAGTATTAATCAACCTTTTCATTCATAAATTAATTTGTCTTTCTCGTAGAAGTAACACTTTATAAAGTGTAACATCATTACAAACATATCTGTTACGACGCGGAAGAAAGGGTTAACTCCATATGCAACTAACCTGAGTCTATCCGCTTAGCAGTTGCCTATTGTTTTGCAGATTATTTCAACCAACTTGCAAAGATTTCGAAAAAGTATCTGTAGTTGCTAAAGGGGTTAAGCCTCACTATATATATATGCACGGGACTAGCGCAGTTAAGCGTCGTAAACACCAGCGTATACAACAAATAATGCTAGTCCTACGAGAAATCGAGGTTTTACCAGTCAAGTATACGGTTAACCCTATTCACGCCAGCCTGTTGTTTTTCTACAAGTTTTTTTTTGTCCTATTGTATTCCTACGGAGATGAAAGCCGGGTAACGAGATAGCCTGGTAGTGATAGGGTTAAAATGGGATAGAATACGCCTTTTGGGTGAAAAAGGGTCAACTGTTCCTAATGCCACCTGGTCCTTTACGATGNCTGTTGTTTTTCTACAAGTTTTTTTTTTGTCCTATTGTATTCCTACGGAGATGAAAGCCGGGTAACGAGATAGCCTGGTAGTGATAGGGTTAAAATGGGATAGAATACGCCTTTTGGGTGAAAAAGGGTCAACTGTTCCTAATGCCAGCTGGTCCTTTACGATGTTCATTTCATCTCGCATATTCAGGTATTAGAAGGGGGCAGTAATGTCTATTTTCAGGACAACAGCTCTTTAATGTATCCATTAACCCTTTACCGGGCAGGTAACCAAATATGGTTACTCCCACAATATCCCATGATTACGAGAGCGTCTGTCAGCCACCCAGTAAAGGGTCGGTTAACCCGCTTTGTCCCTCTTTCTGGACGGTAATTATAGTCCTATTATTACGAAACTTCCTTCTTGATGCGTTAAAGCGTTTAAGCAAAGGAAAAAATGTGCTCTGGACGTAGAGAGATCTCTACGTCACAGTTCCTGAGTCTGCAGAGGCAGGAAATGCCTCGGCAGTGAGGGCCGCACGCGCTAGCGCTTGTCAAGGCGCGTAAACTAGCATTTCTCCACAGGTTAATATTGATACGAATTTTTTTTTTTTTTGACAGAAATTCATTATGCAGATACACTGTCTACGTTTCATAGGAGGCTTTACTAACGTTACTCTTACAAGAAAGAACGGCATACTTTGTTTGTTAACCCTGTCTTACTTTGGCTATGCTGTTTCTATATAGGGCCTATTCTATTCCTGCGGTAAAAAACATTTGTAGAGAGGCAGTGCAGCCTCGGCTAAACCCTATTTGTTTAAGGCTGCGCTTTGTTGCAACATGGGCTGTTTCCCCGTAGGAATACAGTAGGTCCAAGAACCCTTTAGCAACCTGGTAAAATAGGGTTAAGCAATATTGGTGTTTCGTTTACTTATATTCAGGACAAGAAGAGGAGTAGCTATCGAGGGCGAGGCGTGGAGGAGCAACTGACTTTGTGTTCTCCGTGTGCAGCATTAGGGACGCATTCTTCAGCTTGGGATATAATTACAAATACAATATTAATAAGGTAACACTTTAAACTTAGTTTGGTGCTGCACAAGAAATAAAAGAAATAATTGGCCTACCTCAAGCCAGAGGACCAGGAAAGAAGAACAAAAGGGCGAGATCTGAAGCCTCCACAAAAGTAATTTTCACTTTCTAAGGAGAAAGGACAAATGCAATGTGATGAAAGTGGTTGAGGCATTAAGCGCATCCCAGCACACGAACGACAATGGTGTCTGGTAGCGTTAATGACCGAGCAGACCAAACACGAGCCCGAAAACGAACCAAATTTTCACTTTCTGACAAGAGAAAGGACAAATGCAGACGGTAACGTTAGATCGGCCGATCCGACCACCCGAATCTCTCCAGAACAAACGCCAAATTTCACTCGCACGTCTCTGATTTCCCTTTTACGACTCAAAATCTTCAAGTGACACAAGAGAAGTCGAACCGAGATTATTTAAGGCAAAGTAAACATCCTCGCACCGCCATCATTGTCCATTAAAGGACAAGAACTGCTCTCACCCCCTCGAGAAACAGCACTTTCTGACATCCTCCTCATGTGTATCCTGCAGAGAGAACTACGTAGCACCCGTTCCATATCTGCAAGTAGGTAGGCAATTCACGCACGTCCTACCCACTACATAAGGGCGCGTTCAATTGGGCACTGAAATTAAGCCTTCGATGCGGGACATGTCGAAACTTCAGACAGAAGCTTTGACTTCGTCACTTTGAATCGTGTTGCGAGTGTTAGAAACAACGCGATTACGTTGAACCGGCTGAAAACTCCACACAACGAAACAAGATTGAGTTCCGGAAGCCTCAAGCGAAACCTATCGAGAGTCGATGTTTGAAACTCAATTCAGGGGGTCGAAGCCAGCGCACCTGCGTGAAGTTTCGAAACGTGAAATCTCGAAGGCTTAACTTTGGCGCCCAAGCGAACATGCCCCTAGCTAATAACCTACGTTGGAAACTGTACACAGCTAACGTTCTCGATCTGCGATCAACTGAGTAGTAGACGCATGAGCAACGACTTACTCCCCTAATTAACGTCCACATAAGTAGGCAGCGACGCTTTAAACGTTCTACATATGTAGGCACCTATATATATCTATATTGTCCTATTTACACGCTATAGCTCTGTGCAGATTCAGCAAATGTGGAGAAGCAGCATGAAACGATGGAACACAAATATAACATTCAACGTAGGCTTGATGAAAGAGGGCACAGCTTGCTGCTAACTCAAGTACAAACCTATCTATGAAGTATCGGGCGGTATAGTAGTCTATAGTCTAGTTAATCCTTACTTCCCTTTTCACAACATTGGCGATTAAAGACAGGGAGAATTAAACGAAAACATTCAGTACGTTGACTGAACCGAGGAAGCCACGCACGTGGGTGTTCCCACGCAGCACCCAAGAGCATGGGAACAGCATACCACGAAAGCAGAGGAACAACCGAACAGAGAATCATCAGTAGGAGTACGCAAATAGGAACAACCGAACAGAGAATCATCAGTAGGAGTACGCAAATAGGAACAACCGAACAGAGAATCATCAGTAGGAGTACGCAAATGACAAGACAAAAAGTGAGCGCGAAACAAAGACGCTTCGAATGCCTAGCTAAAACAACCCAAGGGGACCTCCTAGTCCTGGAGGCGCTAACCCCCTCCTGCTCCTCCCCCCACTAAAATATCAGCATTAAAATGGCAATGGTAGTTTATATACCGGGTGTTTTGTTTTCAGGCGGACAAATTTAAATCATACGTAGAAAAACGCACAATAAATCGATTTCATGAATGATAAAATGCCCAAAACTCCTTAGTTTTCGAGCTATAATGACTTAAAGAAATTTAAGGCTTCAAGTATTTCACTGCGTGCGCGCCAATGTTAGCGCTAAATTTGATCGTTCAGCACGGCTTCCGACCACATTCCTGCCATGCGTTTACACTGTATCGATGTTGATGATTATTTGGGCGAATGACAGGAGGATTATTAGGCTTGAGCCCAATGACGATTATTGTGAATGTTAAAAACTCCTTCGCAAGTAAAATACGCTTCATCTGGAAAAGAATCAGCTTGAAGAAGTTGGGATCCCTTGTTCTCTGTTGCATGAGCCACTCTGAAAATTGTACACAAGGTCCAAAATCTGGTGGCAGCAACCCTTGCATGTTTTTTAACGACACGGTTGCACGGTTGTAAACTCTGACGACGTAGTGTCCGCCAAACAGTAGTGTGATTACGTTAAACGCTAAGTTTGAAGCTGCAGATATTTTTTCCTACCCATGAAATAGCTATTTGCAGTTTTTATCGTAAAAATAATGTAAATTGCTTTCGTGGGGACAGAAACGTGAACTATCAAAACTAGTGCTAACATTGGCGCGCACGTACTTAAAACTTGAAATTTCTTCAAGTCATTATAACTCGAAAACTAAGGAGTTTTGGGCATTATATCATTCATGAAAATCGATTTATTTTGCGTTTTTCTACCTATGGTAGATATTTGCAGCCTAAAAAAAACCACCCGGTATGTCTCAGTGAGGCGATGTCCATTTTTCGCCCCTCTTCTGGCATTTGCCCGGAGTCTGGGCCATACGTACAACCAGCCAAGTAAAATAATGACTTTCGCACATCGCACAAAACACAATTTCGCTGTTTTCGCATACGGCTAAAAACACGAGAATATTTTAACCTATTACCGGAAATCTCTGAATTCACACAAAGAACTTTTCGGTTGAAGCTCCACTTCATAAAAACATGTCTCCGGATATTAGCTTCGACGATAAACAACCTCAGCAGGGCTACCCACACCGCATATAGCAGCTCTACGACACGAAGCTACAACATACCATTTGGCTCGGTGCTGGCAAGAAAAACACCAATTATAATCCCGAAGCTGATCCTGCAGGATTGCTTCGACCCTTTTTTCTGCCGAGGGAGGAACTGCGCAGTAGAGTCACTAACTACGACCAAGTCCCTTGCTCTATGGAAAAAGATGAACACAAAGAAGCAGGCGCCAGGCATGGCGAGTCATCGGGACAGGAAGGCCCTTGGTACAGACAACCGCGGGTGCAGCGAAGGGCACCGTGAACTTGACCGAGACATGGAGCACGTTCAGGAGGCGGGGCTTGCGCCCAAACGTCGGTATTGGCCTCTCTCGGTGACGTCACTACAGCCGTGAAGAGATACAACACTGGCGTAGAAGGTAAGGAGACGGATGTAGAAGCCCGTGATGGCACGGTCAAACCTCGCGCCTCCGTTACAGGGGTAATGATGTCTCCAAATAGAGGCCACAAGTATCCTGAGATTGTGGCCGCCAGAGATACTGAAACCGTAAAACAACTTCTAGAATTGCCAAAAATTCTGTTACAGTAATGACGTCGAAGCTAAAGTCTCACCCCCCGACCAGGCTTGGTGTCTGGACGGCCCCGACCTCCCGCGGCAGCATTGCGTGGCGTCCGAACTATGCGCAATTGAGGCAGAGGGAGACCGGGAGCGCATTCCTACCGTCCCATCAGATTATCTGCCGGTTGGGTCCGAGCCGCCCCGAACCTGCGGCAGCAATGATGTCAGCACGGAAGTACTGTAGGTATACAGCATAGATAAATTCAGACGGTGATGAATAACTTGCACGCTTTTGAACGCTAGGGACACTGACCAATTCGCGGACCCTAACTACATTTATGACCGCCTCCGCAGCTATTTTGCGAAGTTACCTTAGGGGGCAACCAAAAATTCTTTAAAAGCCGGTTGAACACTAGCGATGCTGAATTATTCGTAGGCCGAGTGTATACAAGGAGTACCGAATTATTCAAAGGCAGGGTAGTTAGAACATTTCCATAAAGCTCCATATAGAAACACGGAACTCCAACCAATACGATGTAAAAAAAAGCATACATACCCCAGAAACTGACAGCAGCCTAAATCTTTCCACAGAAAATTAATTACATTAATAGAGGTTACTTTTAGATGCTACTGTTACAAAGGTGTGTATCAGCTGTGCGTACGAGGAACTACACAGCTCTGGCAACGTTTGGTTCCCTAACAATATTTTAAGCAGCTCTATCGCTGATTTACGGCAATAGATTCTGGGACGGCCCATGCTAATTATTATGTAGGAGGCAGAATGTCCCCAGTGCAAATCTTGCAGTTTCAATTTCATATTACTCCATCAATACAGTCATTTTCTTTGATACGCAACGTATTATCGAAAAATGCTTTGAAGCGTACACAGATACTCAAATTAAAAACTATACTATGGTAAATATAAAGTAATAAATAGAAGTCGACTAATAAAAAAATTTTGATGTTCATTTGCGTTTTAGACTTTCCCCCAACAACATCCTCGCTCCCCTTATCGATAAGCAATAAAGAAATTTTTATTTATAGATTGTAGCTTAGGTTTTTTTTTTCTGAAGATGGGATTTATTCATCCCGAAACGTCAAAATTTGATACTCAAATTTATTAATTTAAATTAAATTATAGAGAATGTTACTTCCCTTAAACTGATTTGCACGTTTTTTGTGATGTGCGTATTTCTAGTTGCACAGTCATTATAGACGCAGCACGGTAGCCTAATGCCAGTAAAATAAGGACATTAACAAGCCAAGTCACGTACCACAGACAGCTAATTTACACTTGCTGTGGCTACGATGCCACGGCTTGTGCCGTGGTAAGCCACGGCTCCAGGGGACTTCGATGACACAAAGCAGACGAGCAGGTTCACTTCAATAAAAATTAACCATAATTGATCACTTCATCGGCTTCATTTAGCTAAAAGAGAAATAAAAACTTTTATATCACGAAAACGCAGAAATCTGATGTTGACACGAGGGCTGGGAATTAAATCGACCTATATAGACAGTCTTAGATTCCAAGAATTCCATTTCATTCTAACCCTTTGCAGGTCACGTAAAAATACGTACGAGCAGCACAAGTGAAAAGACTTGAATTAGTTTCTTTTCTTCCTTCTTTAACGTATAATAAATAATAAGAGTCATCGTGCTATAGCGTACATCTCGCAGAGAACAATATACGTCATTTTATAGCTACCTATAGAAGGTACTAAGATACATATATCTATACATATCTTTAATAAATCTGAAACTCGCTATTATCCCACTTGACACGCATTGTTAATAGAAGCAAGCATATTCTACCGAGGGGATAAAGAAGACTACTTTAATAGGTAATAGAATTAACGTAATTCACGATATGCAGCACATAACGCTGGCGTGTTTACTATCGTCAAAAGATACGGGTCGTTTCTTTCTGCGAAACCTCGGACACCATCTCCAGCAGCCAGTTCAAAAAAATTTAAGTGTTTTGGTAGGTTCATTTATTACTGATAATTGATTACAAATAAAGAAGTAAGTTCTACGAGGGCCACGAATATGAGCAAGAGCTTGGTTTTAACGGACAAACAGTAAGCCATAGCTTTAGGAAATAACCCAGTAAGGTCAATGCAAAGTTTCAAGCTATTTTCAACTACCACTACAAACAACTAACACCTAGCTTGGCCAACTGAAGGAGATATAATCTTTTGGATAGAAGATGAATTTCCTGATAGCTGCGGTAACCTGCTGGGGCCCAACTTGAGCATTTGCATACGAGCAAATCTTCCAAAGATAAACTGCCGGTTTCGCCACAAAGGATTTCGAGACAATCTAAGCTATCATCAGCGGCTGATGTCACAGCACACGGGAATACTGCTCGCGTCATCAACCCCAACAGAATTTCTGGACGCCCCATACGCAAAAATTGCAAAACACATTCTGGGAGCGGCCGAAAACTCTTTTACGGAAACAACAGCACCTGTACAGGTTCATCTTCAGTAGACAAACGAAGGGTTGTGTCGCCTACAGGAATTCGTGTAGCACAAGGCACCATACATATTGTTATCTGCTGTCAAAGCATGCGGAAATTGGGCAAGTTGGCGTCACTACCGCAACCATATTAGTATGTACATATGGCAAAATAAATTACTACTATCAATTCACAGGTCTTGACAATCCAAGAATGCCATCGGTTATTGCTGCGAATGGGTTGCCATTACTACACCGTGACTACATTAAGAGGAAAAAAGGAAGAAAACAAAATTCCTTTTCATCCACGCACGGGTCTTCGGCTAAGCCAGTGACACCAAGAGTACTGATGTCACGGCACACGGAAATGGGTAAGTAGGTTTACATCACCACCGCAACCATCTTCTACCTACCTCCACAAGGTCGTCCCAGGCCTCGATCGCCGCGTCACCCATGCAGGTACACAAGAAGAGGTAGCAGCACCGGCGATGACGTCATGCGTCCCTGAACTTGTCGAGACTACCTACGCCGCGGCACCAAGGGATGCTATTTTTGGAGACTGTTTTTTGTAGCTTTTTTGGATATGTTTTTGTCACGTATTGCGCAAAGTACGACCTAAGTCAACCATGGAAAATGTTGCAATACGCACGCCTGGGATATGCAGGCAGAAACGCCCGGCAACTGGCGTTGTTTTTCCCTCCGCTATCAACAACTGCACGATTTCCAAACCCAACTGTGAGAAGATCAAGCGTCTCTCTATAAACAAGGCAGTTGTTTTCGATGCAGCCGACAGGTGGACACAAGGAGCGGCTGTTGAGATAAGGAATGAGTTGCGAAAAGAAGAGAACGACGCAACGTACAGACTGCAATGACTACACTAGAATAATTCAGCGTCGATAGATACCACCAGTATTATCATCGTAATCAGAGGATTGTTTCTTTCACTAACAATAAGTAATAGGTCTGACATAATTTTCAAACTTCAGTGTAAAAGTTTTGCAAATTCTCGTTTACCCTCAGAAATTAGAACACAGATAAATTATTGTAACTGATATGAATTATTTTCCTGGAGTAGCCTATACAAAAAAAAAAATTTTCGAGAGCAGAGTTGTTGTGGCGCAGAGGATATATGTATACCTAAACCTAAGAACACCAGTATGGGGTAAAATAGCCCCTATTTCTACCCACAGTCACCCACGGGAATCACTCGGTCACCTTTCAAATAGAACTATCCTTAATAAAGTAAATTCTCACTGATCATTGAGGAATTAAAAACGAAACCTCTCTCCTTAGATGACACACACAAACCGCGACCTCAATAGCTGCAGGCTCTCTAGTAGTATTACCGTAACCAACACATTTGGTTACGACAGAGGGAAAGATAGGTCATCGTATTAAACAGAGCGCACAACAACAGCTATTAGCCTTAAAATATATGTCTGTTCGAGTTACTTATATATAGTAAATAGAGAGCTCTCAGTGTTAGTTATATTCACAACGAAGAAACACCTTTCCTGATACTCACAACAATATGTATTTGGGTTAAGTATGTTAACCCTTTACCGAGCCAGTGACCATATTTAGTTACTTCCATACTGCTTATCTTGGGCAAGAGTTTCCCGGCCGTGCGGTAAAGGGTTAACTAGTGAATTCTGTGTTTGCAATTTAACTCCATCCGCCGGACCAGCGCTCTCAACACTCATTAATTAATTAATTAATTTTGCTCGCAGCAATAGCAACTTATGTTTACATTTGCTGGCGGGTGTGACTGCTGGGCATAAAAGGTCAAAAGTTGAAATACAATTCCGGCGCCGCGTAGCAATAGCATTGCGTGATACGTGCGTGGAAGGATGCAACTGAGTGGCATGCGACAATAGCCTCGTGCGCCGCTATCAGTACACGAGCTGTTATCAGTAGCGTGATGTAAACACACGTACCAACAGAAGCGGTCAGTGAGTGAGACAATACGTACTGCAAACTAGCGTAACACAGCTGCACTCGAGTAACAACTGTACTCGAGTAACACAACAGAACAATCGGGTAACTCAACTGTACTCGAGTAACAACTGTACTCGAGTAACACAACAGAACAATCGGGTAACACAACAGAACAATCGGGTAACACAACTGTATCATACCGAGTAACCTACAAATGTTTTCCTCTAGACAATTCACTATACCAACTGCACGAACCTTCTTGCTTGATGTATTAAAAGGTCTATGCCTCTGCTGTCACTAAAATGGCTTTACACCTTCATTGTTTCCAAAGTACATGTACAAGAAACTAAAATACAAGTTAAAATCAATATCACATCAATTGTATAGGGAACAAGCCCTTGAAAAGTGTTGACACTTATTGGGCACATATCATAGAAGACGATACTGGTTTAAACAGTAGTTTTTAAATGCGTTTTTGAATACTTGGTGCGACATGGGTTCCATTAGATTTCCTGGGAGCCCATTATAAGCAGCAACTGACTGGAAAACAGTGGAACGTTTTTCCACTTCAAGGCGAACTGAAGGCAGATTAAATATATTGTTTCTGATTTTGTAATGACTTGTTGGGAGCAATGGGAGAAAATGTGAATCGAAACAATTTGTTTCACCAGTTATCGCCACTCGGATGAATTTAAGTAAAATATATCGATAAACATCATTAAACTTCAATAACCCTAATTATCGGTACATGGTATCTGTATGCATCAAGGGAACATTGTTAGCATTCTTTTTACATTTAATATAATCGTAAGAACATCGTCTGTTAATGTCATTATTCGCTTTTTTACGTTCTCAGTTGTCCCGCCCCATATGATGATAGCATACGACAGTTGTGAGTAAAACAAAGAATAATACAATAACAGTAACGTATCTCTAGATAAAACCTTCGACACAGCATAAATGGCACTTTTGGCCTTGCATATATAGTTTGTCGCACAGTAGAGATATGTGAGCAGCGAAACTAGGTTTATCGCCAATAACAACTCTAAATATCGAAAAGAATTTACCCACTCTAACTGTACTCTATTTAAAAATATGTCAGGTAGTGCATTTGTTGTGCGCGTTTGGTGGATTTGCGCGATCGATCGATCCCGCAAACCCACCAAACGCGCACATCACATTCACTTGCCTTGAGCTAAAAACCATGTTTTGTTTTGCTTGCATTGGGGGTCAGTTTGTTAGAAATAAGCCAATGTAGTAACACATTAATTAATGTACGTAGTTTTGCCACGGTAGATTCAAAACAATGGTCATGCACATAAAAACAGCATCATCAGCAAATAACCGTGTAGATACGCCATCAAAAAACATATCATTTATGTATATATTGAAGAGCAATGGGCCTAAAACAGAGCCCTGGGGGACGCCCTGGGGCTACCAAAGCAATGACGCAATAAGGGACATAGGTATAGTATGCCAAGAGAAACGTGGAACCCATGCACAGGGTGCTCCTATGCACACTGTATCAACTCACATGGATATGGTACAGGAAGTCGAACAAAGCAGTACAATAGAAATCCTCAAACAGAGACACCCAAAACGGAGAAAGTTCCTGAAACTTCTACTGAAACTTCTACAGAAACTAGGAAATCCGAAACTGAACGCTTCAGAAACTTTAGACTGTAGACAACGTCGGCTGCCGTGACAGTCGCCGCCATATTGGCTGACAAGAGGAAAGTTATGGTAGATCCTAATTGGTAGGATATTTAATAGTAAATACCCAAACAAAATTTAAGTGCGCCGCGGCGTCGCCAACCAGCTAATTAGCTGCTCTTAACTTCTGCGGCAGCTTTAATTTTTGACATGGCCAATATTCACGATTTCCTAAGGTGTGAGCTACAGAAAATTATTTACCAATGTAAAAATGAATGTAATGAATGAATGTAAAATAAAACAAGCCTATATATATATAGATACGTTCTGAAGAACTTATCTGGAAACTGAGATAATTTGGGGGCCGAATGAGGGCGACAGGAGCGAGGTTATGTCAGAGAAGCACTTTTTGAGTAAGTGAAGCGCTCAAGGAGGTTGATATTCCTTACTATCTTTTTAGGTGCGGTACAATACAGTGCATTTAGGATTTAAATTAATGTTTTCATTACTTTCTAAAATGTAACTTGCGGACAAATTTTTATGATTTGGATGTCTAGAACGTAAATGAAGTAGTCACCCAGTTTATGGGGTTACTATGGAGTTTGACTTCCATAATTTATAAATGCAAAGTACAAAGATGGCATGAAACTTCACAGTAATTTCTACAAATTCTTGCAGCATTTTTGAGGACTGGGTCGCGACTAGCGAAACATGCGCCACTCAGTGGCATGCTGATGAACTTCATAGGGATCTTTTTGTAGATTGTTGGAATTTTCTGCAATTATATCGAACGGCCCTTCCAATTTTCGGAAATACGTATCGATTTTTTTTTTTTTTTCAACCAGGGGAGGANCAATCGGGTAACACAACTGTACAATCGGGTAACACAGCTGTACAATCGGGTAACACAGCTGTACAATCGGGTAACACAACTGTACAATCGGGTAACACAACTGTACAATCGGGTAACTCAACTGTACAATCGGGTAACACAACTGTACAATCGGGTAACACAACTGTACAATCGGCTAACACAGCTGTATCATACGCAGTAACCCACAAATGACAATTCACTATACCAACTGCACGAACCTTCTTGCTTGATGTATTAAAAGGTCTATGCCTCTGCTGTCACTAAAATGGCTACCAAAGCAATGACGAAATAAGGGACATATGTATAGTATGTCAAGAGAAACGTGGAACCCATGCACGGGCCGCTCCTATGCACACTGTAACAACGCACATGGATATGGTACAGGAAGTCGAACAACGCAGTACCGGTACCATAGAAATCCTCAAACAGAGACACCAAAAACAGAGAAAGTTCCTGAAACTTCCACAGAAACTGAACGTTTCAGAAACCTTAGACTGTAGACAACGTCGGCTGCCGTCTTAATTGGTAGGATATTCAATAGTAAATACCAAAACAATATTCAAGGGCGCCGCGGCGTCGCCAAACAGCTAATTAGCTGCTTTCAACTTCTGCGGCACCTTTGATTTTTGACAGGGCAATATTCACGATTTCCTAAGGTGTGAGCTAAAGAAAATTATCTGCGAATGTAAATGATACAAGCATATAGATACGTACTGAAGAACTTATCTAGAAACTGAGATAATTTGGGGGCCGAATGAGGGCGACAGGGGCGAGGTTATGTCAGAAAAGAAATTTTTGGGTAAGTGGAGCGCTCAAGGAGGTTGACATTCCTTACTACCTTTTTAGGTGCGGTACAATACAGCGCATTTATGATTTAAATCAATGTTTTCATTACTTTTTAAAATGTAACATGCGGACAAATTTTAATGATTTGGATGTCTAGAGCGTAAATGTAGTAGCCACCCAGTTTATTGCATTACTATGGAAATTAACTTCCCTAATTTATAAATGCAAAGTACAAAGATGGCATTAAACTTCAGAGTAATTTCTAGACATTCTTGCAGCATTTTGAGAGACTGGGTCGCGACTTGCGAAACATACGACACTCATTGGCATGCTTATGAATTTCATATGGATCTTTTAGAAGATTGTTGGAATTTTCTGCTATTGTATCGAACGGCCCTTTCAATTTTCGGAAATACCTATCAAATTTTTTTTTTCAACCAGGGGAGCACATGCTGACCCCTCCCCTCTCTTGCCCCCCCCCCCCCCTGCTGGGGCAGGTAGGGAAATTGCCTATCCTGCCCACCTCCTCCGTACCAGCGCTTCTGGGAACAGTATGCCGGCCAACCGTTTAGAAGTTGCGCTGTAACACAAGGTAAGACCAAATCTACAAAGAGCTTTGTATCGAACAGCATGACCCACAAAGTACTAGCGTCACCGAACGCAACCATATGTAGCTATTTGTCGAAAAAAAAAACTATGACTGTGACCTGGGAGGCTGGACAAATATATTAAGTTTATAGCTTTGTAATGTACCTACGTTCATTTCGGCCAGGGCGCTTGAGGAGAAAAAGAGGAACACATATCATGTAGAAATTCATGAAATATGGGGAACCCAAGCAAGGAAAACCACGCAAGGAAACAGCACGTCAGGAATGTAGAGGAAGAACAGATTACAGTCGGCAGAAGTAAGAATTAAGAAGCCAGCACATATAAGCCACGACAGGTGCATACCTATACACCACCTCACAGGCCTAACCAAGGTTCCGGTAACCTAAGGAATCCTCTCTAATGTGCGATAGCTGTGAATATGGTAAGTGAATCAGTGAATACAGTACGAGAAAGACGATGACACGTGATCAAAGCAAAGAAGAAGCAGGAAGGGGATCAGCCTGCGCGGTTGCGTCGGTTATGTATAGTAAACTTTCCTACTTAGTTTACAAACTCTATAGCAATCTGCTCCCGTGTCGGGTGCTTAAACACAGAATTCCGTGAAATGTCGACTTCTATCTGTCCGGGGCCACTGCGAACCTAAATAACCTATTCCCATTGGTTGTGTATTTTGTAGAAGGGAAACGAGAGGGCTCGTTGATCCAGCCACTTATACTACCTACATTTTTCACGGGTAACTTTCATAGTAGGTCTGAATTTTAACATTTCGTTGCCCAGTTTACTAATATGATACATACCCACACGTGCCATTCCTACCGGAAACGTAAAATTAAGTCGTGCTATGTAGGGTTAACTGAAAATAGTCAATAGGGCACTTTACAAAGTATTTTTTTAACACATTAACGCATAAAGTAAACCCTTTTATGTCTGGCACGAACAACACTGTTGTGCCGTCCAGAAAATTGACTCTATATACAACGGGTTGAGCCTTAATTAATTGCATTATATATATTAGCATCAACAGGTCCATTCAACGCGTGTCCGAACGGCTCTTTTTGGACGGTAAATCGTTGCCACTTACAAACTGATAACGTCAAATGACTTCTGGTACCAGATGGACGACAGGACGAGATATATCGCGGAACGTACTTTTCCCCAGATTTAGTTCTCGAACCCTAACCATGAGTACAGTGTACACTACTTATACCTGCCGGTAGGGATATAGGTATGGTTTCTGCTCCACCAGAGTCAACAGAAACTATAGACCACTACAATCTTTCTCAGCCGTGAACAAAGTGCGAGAATGTTTTCATTGAAGATCTAATTATATATATTTGTATAATATATTTGCATATTTGTCTGTCCACCCAATAAGTGGTCGAAGGAGTTGCGCAATCTTCATAATTTTTTGTAGCGAGTTTGAAGGGTTGTCCTAGATGTGACCCATGCCAAGTAGCTGGCCATAAAAAACGATGAAGCTGAATTTGTTCTCCACTCAAAAACGGGTAGAAGGAGTTGAGCTAGGTTCATGATTTTTTGCAGGAAGTCTACTGGGTCATCTTCGACGTCACCCATGCAAAAAAAGAAAAAAATAGGATTAGCTGGTCACAAAAAATTACGGCAATGAACTCTCCTCTCCACCCAGACACAGGTAAAAGCAGTTAAGCCATGTGCATGATTTTTTTGCATGGAGTCTGGTAGGCTGTCCTCGATGTGACCCAAGCCAGAAAACTAGGATTAGCTGGCTATAAAAAATGACGGCGATGAAATTTGCTCCCAACGCGGGTGATGGTCTTACGCCACGAGGCGTTTAGTTTGCAAGTGGACTTGAGAGATGAGAGTATCGCAACCGAGCAAACGTAGTGCCGCGCTGTACACTCAAGGGGAGTCATTCCACCAAAAATAGGAACTGTTGAGCCTTGAACGTCGCATGCTAGACGGTGAATTCTCATACCATTGCGCAATATTTGGCTGCCCCTAAAATTGCCTTGCTATTTCAGTTTCGGGCGGCTTAGAATTCTATATAGGCAGGATTAGCCCCGTTAACACTGTTCCCAACGTCGACTAGATTGCGTTATTGGATCGAGCCAATTATTCCCATAGAATTTAATGCTAGAAACTAACGCCACACAGCGAACACTAGTATTTTCATAGCCTAAGTTTTGCCATTTCTCGGAAAAAATATTCTCATGTGGGAAACTTAGTAAACAAATGAAAAAGAGAATAAATGAATAAAAGCCACAAGTCTATCATTTTGAATTTTTTCTTCTTTCGAAACATTACAAAAACTTTTATGTGAAAATACGTGTGTCCAGCCAGCGTATGTAAGGTGGTATGTACTAAGTATGGCGACTTGATAAGGTGAACAAGAATAACCGTACAATTAAGTGGGCTAAGGTGGACGAACAATAAGATAATTTGGTAGTCTACAAGTTGTATAGAGACAAGTAGATGATAATTTGACACATGTGGGCTGAGGACTCGCAAAGGAATAATTCGGCACAAGTGGGCTAAGGACACACAAGGGAATCATTCGGCACAAGTGGGCCAAGGACACACAAGGGCATCATTCGGCACATGTGGGCTAAGGACACACAAGGGAATCATTCGGCACAATTGTGCTAAGGACACACAAGGGAATAATTCGGCACAAGTGGGCTAAGGACACACAAGGGAATCATTCGGCACAAGTGGGCTAAGGACACACAAGGGAATAATTCGGCACAAGTGGGCTAAGGACACACAAGGGAATAATTCGGCACAAGTGGGCTAAGGACACACAAGGAAATCATTCGGCACAAGTGGGCTAAGGACACACAAGGGAATAATTCGGCACAAGTGGGCTAAGGACACACAAGGGAATCATTTGGCACAAGTGGGCTAAGGACACACAAGGGAATCATTCGGCACAAGTGGGCTAAGGACACACAAGGGAATCATTCGGCACAAGTGTGCTAAGGGCGCACAAGGGAATAATTCGGCACATGTGTGCTAAGGATACACAAGGGCATCATTTGGCACAAGTGGGCTAAGGACACACAAGGGAATAATTCGGCACAAGTGTGCTAAGGACACACAAGGGAATAATTCGGCACAAGTGGGCTAAGGACACACAAGGGAATAATTCGGCACAAGTGGGCTAAGGGCACACAAGGGCATCATTCGGCACAAGTGGGCTAAGGACACACAAGGGCATCATTCGGCACAAGTGTGCTAAGGACACACAAGGGCATCATTCGGCACAAGTGGGCTAAGGACACACAAGGGCATCATTCGG
>LQNS02276866.1:17015026-17038972 GCA_001587735.2 Parhyale hawaiensis
TGAGGAAGCCAGCGGGAGTTTTCCTGAAGGGCTAACTTACTGCCGTCATTTATCGCACACGTGCACCAGTCATTTAATAACCCAATATGCCGTCATTTACAATGACGGCTCGGGACACTAGTTATATATAAGAACTCTGCGTCCACCACCATGAGATAACGGTAGTATATAATTACTTCACCCCTCCCCCTACATGTACCTATTCTATTTTATTAGCATTCAACTTCCAAAACGAAATATATTGATCACCCGCGAACGAAGTGAGAGAGGTGATGATGTTTTCGTTGAAGATGCAAGTAGATATATATATATATAAATATATATATATATTTGTATGTCTATCCACCCAAAAAGTGGTCCAAGGAGTTGAGCAATCTTCATAATTTTTTGTAGGGAGTTTGGTGGGTTGCCCGAGATGTGACCCATGTCAAAAAACTGGGAATAGCTGGCCATAAAAAATGACGGCATTGAACTTTCTCCACCGCGGTAAATTTGCCTCCACCGCGGCGGATCGCCTGGAGAATGGGGCGTTCTATTTTTTTTCCTATGTTATTATTGAACAGCTAATCCATGGAAAGAATGCGGCTGTGCCCTGCCTCGTTCATAAAAAATGACTTCGTTGAATTTGCCCCTACCGCGGGTGATGGTCTTACGCCACCGAGGCGTTCTAATTTGCCCTATTCCTTTGCAGATCTTCACTCAGTTTACGAGCAGCGATCTCAGAAAAATAAAAAAAGCTTTGTTGATGGAAGTGACAGTAAGTATCCAAGATACCCGTAAAATTTAACTTCAGCCGTACGTCTTCAACGCAATTTTAAAACTAGGCAAGCAAGAAAACTTTAGTCCTGGTGTTCCCTTAACTTTGTTATGAAACTTTGTAGCAAATATCCGGGCACAAAAAATATATATAGGTATATATATACATTAATATTAGTCAGCAAGTAAAAATTAAAGTATATTTAGATTGCAGCAAAATTAAAATTTATATGATATACTCCATTATATTTGGAGGGTAGCAAACTTAAAATACTATCCATTATTACTATTAATGAATAACAATACCAGTAGCTTCATTGGGATAGCGCTCTTACTTCGAAACTCATGCCGGCCATCGAGAACATTCTATCGCCATGGACGTACACGTGGCAGCATAGGTCTTGGTTTTAGCAGGTCGATGAAGTTTTGCTAAATTTGTGCTATGTATGGCCCTTGTACATGCGTAATATTAAGTTAAGAAGTTTAGGATTAATTTAACTAGCGGATAACGTAGGTGATAGTTAGATATTATTGAGGATAGGATTGCTATATGCGATTTATGTACTTCCCAGGGGTAAATTAATACTAGTGGGCATTTTGTACATGGGACCCAATGAGGATGGAGGAGGATTTTGGCGGACTTTTTTGGCCCAAGGCTATTGGGCCACATCTTCTGTACTGATTACGTCATCATGTATGACGTCATAGGAACTGCGCTATTGGTCAAAAACAATGGTTCTTTTCCCGCGGAGGAGTTTAGGATATGTGAGGGTCTCCGCACATAAATAGGGTAAGAAAAAGGAGGGAAGGCAGTATCTGCCGGGTGCCTACGTTGTAAAGGCAGCCCGTAAGGCTCCCACTGGCAAACTCCATAATTTTGCCCGTGGTGGAGTGTTAGCCATTTTGGCTTGACGTACGTACAAGAAGTGGTAAAAAATTTCTGCGGCATAATATTATTTTGTGGCGGCACTGTAGTAGCTCAAACCTGAACATCTACACCAGTGAATTCTCGTGTTTTGACAAATTCTGTCGCAGACACCATGTCGGTGTCTGCCGCTTCGTCAGTTGGCATCGTACCGCAGTCATCAGTGGTTTTGCGAATATTCCTGCCACACTAATTTGTGCATTCAGTGCCTCGAATTTTTATTATGCTACAGCAACAGACTTCTGCCGTTGCACCGTCTTGGTGCGAGGCCCATCGTTGCGTTCCCAAGCAAACTTGGACAATTCGTACAGCCGTGCGCCGGTGTCTACATAGTGCCTAGATTCCTGTAGCGTTCCAGCAACGCTGCGCCTGCGATGCGGCATACGCGTCCGCTATCACGACGGGGCTTGCATACCCTAGCGCCTTTTCAGTGAGCTTTCAAGTGACGTTCTTGAGATGGTGGTAACATAGGTAATATTATGTAGGTAGTTAAGAATGTAAGGCCTTAATATTAAAGTGTCTTGGGTGCAAGCGTGCGCATAAAAAACAAAAAAAATTGAAAAGGAAATGTAAGTTAAACAGATGGTTTATGTTGTTTTATGTTTCGTGCTTAAGTCTCCTAATCATAGTTATCAATAGTGAGAACGATATATGTGATTTTGCGTAATTAGTATGTTTGGAAACGCTTTGATATTTCATATCTTCAGAAATTTCGCAATAAGAATTTGCGTAAGATCATGCCTTCCTTTATTATATCGACGTGATGTATGCTTTTGCAGTTTTCCGAACCCTGAACGTCTATGCGAGTTAACTCTCCGCGTGATTTTCAAATGATAGATTTACTTGTAGTGTTTTTTTACTGACATCCTAACAACCCTTCCTCGTTCAATGGATATGTTCATGTGTGCTTCATGTATCGAACTTGTGAAGGCAGGGCTGACCATTTTCACCATAAACTTTAATGCCATAACGAGTATTAAATTGAAATATGTTTTTTCTTATGCTAGCTACAAGTAAAAGTTGTGGCAGAACAGTGAGTTTCAGTTTTATCCCGACGTATGTTTTCGCTCTGATCTTAGGTTCTCCGGTGCATGGGGGGGGGCGGTTCTCCCCCCAAATTTATGGGCATTGTTTATTGATATTCATTTCATATGATTATTGTACGTCAGTTCGTTAAGTATTCATATTTCATTATAAATGCCCTAACGTCATGATGCTATATACATACACATTATTCTATATTTATTTATTCATTTAGTTTCATTATTCACTGATTAATTGAATTAATAGATTATATGCACCAAAAATCCCATAACTTTCGCCAGCAACTCCAACCTGACCTTCCATTTTGCCTGTTTTCATTAGAGCTTGCCAGGGAGAATATAGATCCGTAGGAGCACATCGACACATAAATACCCAAGAGGAATTATTAGAGAGCGTTGATAAATATCCTTACTCCAATTTCAGCTAAATTCAGCCGTAGGTTTGCAAGCACAGTACCAACAACTGGAGGAAGACAACTGAAAACTAGCAGCGGCGTACAACTTTAATGCAGCTCTTGGCTGTCCCAGAAGCTGAAACTGTAAATCGCCTTGTTAGTCTTAATCAGGAAGAGGTAGTCTATATAGCTAAAAAAAAAAAGATAAAGTTAGCTTGATCGGACGCCCCTAACTTGAAAATCCACATACACTGGTTCGTGCTACAGTGAGATACCTGCCGCAATAGACGAGTGCATGGTTTCAGCTGATGGCAATTTGTCGGAGCAATGACGTCATAGACGGATCATATAACTACGAGCACCTCGATGGCCCCAATTTTTAGTTTGGGCCAGTACCTCCGTAATTTATAATGAACGCTACAAACGCCGACGCCGCAAGCCAAGCACCGCAAGAATTCACCTACAGGGCACGGAGGAGATCCTCGGTACGAAAGCAAGCACAATCCTCTCATTTGCTGCCACCTCGTTATACGAGCGAGATTAAGGAACACTAGCGATAAAATTGATCCAATCAGCCTCTGTCTGCAGGCAGCGAATGCGAAGCCAATATTAAACATGGAACTCAAAGACTGGCTGGATGGCATGTAAGGATCACAATCGCTAATAACGTCTTTCTGATCACGCGCGCCATCACCCTTATGAGCGATCCTGACCTGGTCGATGGCAACACTGTAAGGATATACGAAGTTTCATATACGAAGTTGCAAACAATATTCCTACGAGCAGCCGACGTTACAGCTGGTCCTTGTATAGGGTTAGCTGAACGCTGAGTGTCAACCCGATATTAACCCCACATAACAATATATAAAAATGGATTGATCGTATACCTACACTACACCTACTGGTATGGATACATAGTTCGTGTTCAAAGGTAAACCAGGTGGTATTATTTTGCTACAAGGGTTCCTTATTCGGTTTATATTCATACGGGGAAAAACGTTCGTAGCAAACCTGGTACCAATAGGGATAACTCTTTCCGTATAAATTAGCTTTATTATTGAATAGTTTAAGATTCTGTCTCTAAAACAAAGGTAATCTACAGAATAAGAAATAAGGGAAACATAGTATGGCGATAGAAACGTGGAACCCTGGCATGAGGGTGTGCCCACACAGGATCAATGCGCACGGGAACAGCAAGTAGGGAAAAAAAAGGAAGACCAAAGGACAGTGAAATCAGTACGACGATGATATCGAAAGGAAGCCAAGTGGGCAAAAAAAAAATAGATGTCCTGAAACCCTCCAATGACGAGAGTAAGGCCTGTTCACACGAGGTCACCGGTGACGGTCACAGGTGACCTCGTGCGAACGGGCCCTAACCTACAGTGTCCCCTGGGGTCACTGCATCCCATAACATAGGATGGGCGACCCAGCTAGCCTCACCCTATGACCCATTCTGTGCACCCTGAGGGGTACCGTCTGAATAAATACCAACTTCATATGAACACACAAACAATATGGCTACCTTAGATCCATACGGACGGAGAAGGGTTGATTTCAAACATCATAAGAGAACACGCCGTATTCCAAGAACAGCATTTCAAACATCACAAGAGAACACGCCGTATTCCAAGAACAGCATTGCTATATTTAGCACAAAGGAACAAAGTGAAGCACAAGAAGCGCCGGCTGCTCAGGCACGAACACACAGAACATTAGCTAATTAACGGGAGGCGAGGGAGAACACGAGATAACGCAGGAAAAGCCAGCGTTCGTTACGCTCATAATTCCACGCCGAAGAACAGTCTATTCTTGGTGTCCATATCCACCTACACGGTAAAATGAAGGGAAACAAATGGCATTAAAAAAGTCCTCGTTGTCGCGATCGAGGCTAACCTGCCTGCTTCATCATCGATTTCAAATATTAGACGAGACGAGAGGCGCTGTTTCAGCTGCGATAAAAAAAATTAAATGAGTCTTTCAATGACCACGAAAACTATAGCAAAAATCTACCTATACGCAGAAATGCATCTTCTTCACGATAAAAAACACCAGGCTTCTTATCACTAAGGTATATGTATATATATATATATGTATATATGTATATATATATATATATTGACCAACACCGGCCGTCAACAAATGACGCGAGCCTCAGACGTACCGTACACAAGATACGTTGGAAGATGTGATAGGCCTATAATGGCGTGTTCGATTGGGTGGTCTAAAGTCAATCTAAGCCAAGCCCCTCGACTTGACTAGTTCGGCTGCAGGCAGGAGCTTTGGCTTCGTCACCTTGAATCGTGTAGCAGGAGCTAGAATTGCACCCCGAGTATGTTCAGCCGACTGAAATCTCCATTGTACGGAATAAGACTAAGTTCATGAAAGTCTCACTGGTAAGTGATGAAGTGTCACCATCTTTATTCGTGTTTAATATTAATACAAGCTAGAGAAGCACTCCGAAACTGCTAACCTCCGTCAAGCAACGGCTAACGAAAATATAAAAAGGGCTCAGAATCGAGGATTTCCTTCGGATTTATCATTAAAACTGAATAATCTGTTCTTCGCCACATTCCTGACAGTTCCTGAGAATTTCATTGAGATCTGTCCATAACTTTTTGGACTATGTTGCTAACACACAAACGCTGACAATACCCAGCCTCTTTGGTAGAGGTAATAATAGTAAAGACCTTTTCACCAGTGTTGCCCGAAATTCCGGTCACCGAATTTGTAAGGTGTAAAATGCCGCAAGTTTTTTTCACTTTAGACCCCCCATATTTTACCCGGTATTTTGCCCTCTTTTATTATCAATGAACTAAAATAATCAATAAAAACATAATTTTTCAATTTTGTTATGTAAAAACGACTGATCTGTTGACAAACAACTAATTTCCGTTTTCAAAATGAAACTGCACCAAAATATCTGTTTTGGGGACAGAGAAGAGAATATAATTGCGTATTATTAAAGGTTCGTTATTAGGTAACGGTGGGAATTAGGAGATAATGCGCTAGATTACATGGCAATATTTAGAAAAAAAGAACCTAACAATCAACACCGGTAATCAATTTCAGAATATCCACGTAGGAGCAAGTCCGGACCCAAATTGGAAACCATCAGGGCACAGCAACGACATTCGAACACCAAGCCAAAAAAAAAGCGACAATTTGCCTTAGTTACCTGACCACAAGATGCCTCCCCTGCAGTTGCAAACCAGAAATGGGTGCTAGTGAATATTAATCCATTATTTTAGGTAAGACAGTAAAGGCCTTACAAGAGTAGCGAGATGACCAGCAAGAAGTGACCCGGCGCCTGCCTGCCTCCCTCCAATGGCGGAGGTCCGCGCGGTTTAAAAATGTGACCGTTAACGGCGGCGGGGAGGAAGACACGGGAGTCGGCGTGTGCAAAATTGCCCTAGCTGCTGCAGGGAGCCACTCATGCTGGACCGAGCTCTTGCAGAGATCTCTGGGCCGAGCAGTCTAAGATCTCCTCTGGCTCGCACTAGATGGTATGAAATTATAATTATTACTAAAACATTTAGTCCCTGCTTAGCCGAAGCCGCCATACTCAACGAGTCCGTTACGATCCGAAGTGGAAAAAAAGGGAAAAGTAGCAAAGTCAAACAGCACGAGGCATCCATGCACGGGAACAGTAAACTGGGAAGGTAAGAGCAGCAAACAAAAACCAACATGTAAAGTGCCGGAGACAAAAAAAAGGCTATGTAACACTAAGATAAGGCCTTAGGGAGCGTGATTCCACTAGCATAGAATGGGCAAAACAGGAACTGGCCAAACAATAAACCGCAGGATGTACAAGCGAGGTTATAATCCAAAGAGATAAAACTAAACCATATACAATATTTCTTTGGCTACCAAATGAATAATAATTACTGAGATATCGTGTACAGGGAGGAGCTAACGTGCACAAATCCTGATTCCAGCATAATATTGTGCTCCTAGATGTTTCCGAAGTGGAGCACGGTGAATGATCAGTCTCACATCAAAGCCTTGTAACAATAAAACAAGTTGAGGTGCGATTTTTCACCAGGTTCTAAAATATGACCGAGCTCTCATCGAGATTTGGAGCCCATTCGTGTCAGACTTGAGCGTGACTAGGTCAGTGAACAACAACGTTCATGTGTTGCTTCCGAAGAAAGCCACTCAGTAACGCTTACGTAACCTTTTCCCAATTTCTGGGCACAATAACAAAGCCACACAGTCATGCCTACCTAGTTTTGCCACAGTTTCCAGGCACAGCCAATAGAAAGAGCGGTCAGTCTCTGGGAACAGAACCAGACCGGCAATCGTCCTCTGGACCCGAGGAGGAACATCGAAAAGTTTCGGCGGCGCAATCCATTAGCGGTGAGCAGCGATGACGCGGCAGTTCGTGGGTCACACTCACACGCTAGTGAGATGGCGGTACGTCGGGGCTACAGTGCGGCATAGTGCGGTACGTCGAGGCTACGGTGCGGTACGTCGACGCTACGGAGCAGTAGAGTGCGGAACGTCCGAGCTACGGAGCGGTAGAGTGCGGTACGTCGAGGTTCCAGTGTGGTGGAGTGTACGTGGTACATCGGGGCTCCGGAGCGGTGGAGTACGGTACGTCGGGGTTCCGGTGTGGCGGAGTGCGGTACGTTGGGGCTACGGTGCGGTGGAGTGCGGTATGTCGAGGCTACGGTGCAGTGGAGTGCGGTACGTCGGGGCTACAGTTCGGCGGGACCTGTTGCAGTGCTGAGCTGGGACTTCTGTTCAAACTCTACTTTGCGATGAGTTTATTGCTCGTTACAGCGGAAGCATCTACATGTCCACCTGCGTCTTCGGAGGCTGCCTGTCATCTCTCTATCTAATCTGCTATAGTTGAGGGTGGTTTGTGTTTGAGCTAAAGTTGTAGCATGAGTGTTTCTAATGGCATTTTCGTCGTTTATGACATACGTTAGGTTACTGGCCGTAAGCTCCCATTCGTAAAGCAACATTGAGGAATATTCTACAATTTACTACAAAGAAGTCGGATAACTCCTGTATGTATAAACGCAGTAGATGAACTTGATGGTGGCTAATCTGATAGTAATCGTAATTTTCTACACTTTTTGAATCGATTTCTTCTACTTATCTCAGAGGGATTTTGTTTGATGGTGCATTTGTTTAGCGTTTGAGGAGGGAGAGAGGAGAACCAGTCTATGCTGAAATTGCACAGCAAGTATAAGGCAGCCAAGTATGAAGAGGGTAGTTGATCGTATAATATCGAGATCTAGAGTCAAAGCTTTGACGTTCATCTGCTTCGTCAGTCATTTTGTTGTTCTGTCCGAGCGATGGTACATGCCTAAGCGTTGCTATGCGAGTCCGGAAGTACCTACCACTCCAGTTGCTCAGTGAATGGATTATGTACACTGTATACCATCACTCGCTGGGGAATATATATGGTAATTAACGTATTACCTATCTATAGCAAGAGAGCAGTTTTCACACACACGTGTTCAGCAAGTTTCTCAATCAACTGAGGCAGGCACATGACGAGTCAGGCGCAGAACAGCCCACTATATTAAGAGCTCCACCAGCAATTCCGAGCTTTAGCAAATATATACATCATATACATGCACAGATCGAGCATTTTTGACAGTCCAAAATGGCGGCTAAATACGTACACCTGCACAGACACGCCCACTCATCACCGAAGCTCCTGCCTCCTGGTCGTACTACCGTCTTTCACGACCGCTTTGTGTGCGTGTTTGTGTACGCAGATCGTGTGCGTGTGAGCGGCGTTCAAGTTAGCGCGCCGCGCTGCTCGCTCTATCGCTGATTAAGTTAGGTTACGTTAGGTTAAGCAAGGATAGGTTAGGTTAGGTCAGGTAGTGTTTATTTTAGTGGTGGCGCGCGCAGGAAAGCTTAAGTGAACGCAAAGGTGTCGTGAACGACGGTAGTGCCTCCTGGTCGTGACGATGCTATGGCGGATGCCTGCACTGTAGGTCACTTTGGCCTTGAAATGTAATATCAAAAGTGGAGGAGGTCATTTCAGCTTACGTAAAGCATTGCCATCCTCCTACAGCAGTGGCGCCACCAAATAATGAAGACAGTCAAAAGTTTCTCGAATTACAGGAAGTCCTCGATATAGACCACTCTTGTTCTGCGAATAAATTTTATTTAGGTTGAAAATTTTTACTTCGGGCTACTCGACATACGTTATCTCAAGTCAACCGAGCGCATATCGAATGCTTGGCAGTAAAAATTTTTCGCCAAAGCATGAAAAATGCCCGAAACGAGTGTGGTCTAGATCGCCAGAAATTTCTTCGCCATAACTAGGGCTGAATCCAGGATACGGGTGCATATTTCAACCTAGACGAAAAATTCAAGAGTTGCATGGTAAAAGAATGACGGCGGAGACAAAAACAAATGCAGTCAGTCAACACGACACAATAACCGCGTCGTGTGAAGAAACAGATACGAATTTTGAAAAAGTCAACGAATACACGGAAGTTGGGTGAGGTTGGAAACTGTACCGAAAATAAGCAATCCTTCAAAGTGAACGCACTTTACTTGGCCAAACGCGAAATCCAAGCAGGGAAGTTGAACACCAATGAAGGTAAGGAGTAAGATGTTCTTCAGTGCAGAACCACGAACAGGGGCGCAGAGCACGGGGTAGCATGGAAGTAAATATTTTTTACCGCCGTATCACGACTGATGCCCGCTAGGGCTACATTAACCTATACATCTCTATATAACCATATAATTACTACCGACTAAGTGGTACAGTAGGTACGCATTATGATCAGTAAGATTACCGAGAATTTGTTCCGAATTTTTCAGCTACTATTAGCGCAACAAAACTTGAAAAAACTCATGAAGGCATTCTCAATAATCTTACGAATCATAAATCCCGACCATCAAATACTGCCAAAGCATTGCTAGGTATGTAGTACTGACGTGGGTGGAAACAGTACCTGATATGAGCTGAGGGGACGGCAACAAGCTACAGAGGGAGGTGGCTAAAGTTAGTAAGTCGCTCGATACGCGGCGAGGGAAGGCAAGATGGAAACTTGCAGCGGACAGTGTTATGGTGTGAGGTGCTATATATAGGTGGTGGCAGCCTTCCTGTATACGGTATATAGTGCTGCTGGCGGGGGGGGGGGGCTGTTTATGCCCTTATCTTACTCAGGCTGGGCTGCCTCGCTACAAATACAAGCTAGGGCGTTTGCTCCTTTAAGAAAATTATACAGTACAAATGCAAGGGCTTGTTATCTCATAGGAAAACAAGACAAATAATAGGGTCTGTGCTCCATAGGTAAACAATACAAATATTACCCCTTTGACGAAGGTAACAAGGACATTTTATCCCAAAGAAAAACAATGAGAGAAAGAACCCTTGAGGCACAACAGCTCAGCATGAGAAAGAATGGGGTAATGTAAAGGGTAAAGGGTTAACACTCACCAGCCTTACACCCAGAGGCCTGTTTCTACTGATACAGTTACTGGGACTGCGGTTTCAAGCAGATCGTCATGGCGAAATTTGGTAGAAACCACCTGGTTTAAATGCCGTGAATTGCGATCTTACTTTCCTCTTTCAACGACAAACTCGTCAAAAAATATTGTCGGGGCTTTACTTCCGTTATTTATTCAGTTTATTTATTATCAGCATTTATCTCTTTAGTCATTTCTACATAGTTATTTACTTCTCTTGCCATGAGCGTACAAATCAAAGAAAATTTACAAGTGAAAACGAGTAAAAAAAAAAAAGAACTGAGGGGCACAGCTTCAGCACTTAGAACGGAGCCGAGACGCACGTACGAATGTATACATGTATAACGAAACCCCTTCCTGTATGACACAGGGTGTGCTCGATTGACTGGTGAGATAAAGCTTTCGATACTTGACTTGTCCGAAACTTCAACAAGAAACGCTGGCTTCGACCCATGCGAGAGCATTCCAGGCGTTGAGTCATATAGTCGGTAACTCTTAAGACTTCAAAAAGCTCAATCTCGTCCCGTACAACAGAGTTTTCAGGTTAATCAGCCCATAGAGTTGATTCTAGTATTTGCAACGCGATTCAAAGTATCAAAGCCAAAGCTCCTGCCTGGAGGTCCGGACAAGCCAAGCCTCGAATTCTTAATTTCGCCGGCCACTCGAACGCGCCCGATAGTCTTGCGTATCCAATTGTTATAACACATGCTGAAAAAGTATGTTCCTGCCGCGTCGGTGATGGTAAGATCAGGGATATAACATAATCTTCTATCTATAATATTAATAGCGTTGTTCCTACGTTTGTTACGCTCTTCATCAGTAGCAGATAGCAGGAAATTAGATATAATACAGTTCGGTTGTATCCATGATACGGAAGATCAAGTCGAGCTAGGTTGCATGAAGCTGCACGTTAAATTTAAAGGTGATACGGGCAATGCAATTGGACAATACGTCACATATATATTTCCCTTGCGCACAGGTAGTGTTGAACATAGCTTCCAAAGCAAAGGAGCTCGTGATGGTGACCACACGGCCAGGAGTGAACGGGGACAAATAGCGCGTTTTCTACGATAAGCTAAATTACACTTAACTTTTGCGAAAGGAAAAAATGGTGATAACGATCCAACGGGTCACGGGCAGTTTAGTATAATGCAAAACTTGATCGTATTTGTTCGTTACTGTAAAATTTCCAGGGGTCCAACCTGAAAGGCCCCACCAGACCGTGAAATTTTCACGGGTGCAGGTAGTAATAATAATTTTATTAACATACCGCGTCCGCAACCCATCAATAAACTTACTAGTTAAATATACCTGCATAATCATGGTTATACGTACCTGCTGGATAAAAAAAGTTGACGGATATAGGCACATAAGCAAATCATTACCCTGGAAAATCATAAATAAAGGGAATAAAGGGTAGCGGCCCAAGTTGCGGACTCAGAAAGTAGAAGGTCCGACTCCAACTCCCGAGACACACCACTGTCCAACTCCGCCTCCTCGTATCTTACAACTTCAAATCCCAACATCGACTCCTTAGCAAGATTGACTGCCAATAAGAGCAAACCACCACTTTTTTTCCGACTCAAACTCGAGACGAGCAGGCGTTTGACTCCAGATTCCATGTAGCAAAAATAAAAAATCCCGACTACCTAGGATGAAGATGCAAGTACCTGGTTGTGCTTATTATGACGTAATGATTATTGACATACTTACTAAGGAGGGTTAAAAATTCAAATGTGGTACAGCAGAAAACATTCAAGTTGAAAGAAAAAGAGACTCATCAAGACACAAAACTTGGTGATCAAGACAAATGTATATGAGGCATCAGAACGCCTCTGTATAATCTAAAAAGATAAACTTAAATAATAACACTTACCTGCACTGCGAAAAAAAATTGAGACATAGGAAAGGATTTCCCAGGATATGGGAAATTGGGAATAACTTACAGTGCACGTGATACACAAATGTAACGGTTGTTAGTAAAGGCGGATTTTCGTACGCTAACATCGAAGTCATGGCACCAAGATCAAAAAGTAAAAAATATTGCCATAGCCGCCCAGTAAATGAGCTAAAAAATTGACTAAATTTAAGGGATACCGAACTGTCCCGTGTTTATAAAGAACGGGTGTCAACAGTCGTCGCAGACGCCAGTCTTCCAAGAGCTATAGGTATTCGCTATACCAGAAGAAAGATACCAATTTCGCGGAGGATCCAAGTCGAGTTATTACCGTAAGTCCCAGTAGATTGGAAGTCAAATCTTGCGAGGAGTATGCAAAGATCAAATTGTGAATGAATAGTGATGAAATAGAAGTTCGAACAGTCACCGTAAATCCCAAGGGAACAGAAGTCAAATCTTGGAGGACAAATCACGAAGGAATAGTCATAAAATCCAAAGTGGAGCAGGTAAATCCCAGTGGACGGTAAGTCCAATCTTCCAGAATGTAAGTGGTGAACATATCGTGTGTCACAAGTATCGAGTACCAAGAGTCCCACAATAGGCATGCTGTTCCAAAAACTGCGTTTGAAAACCGAGAACCTTCTGGAGATCAGAGTGGTGGTAGTTGAGGGATAGGAGCCGCTAAAAATTCTGCAAACTAAACGTCAAATTCTCAGTTGAATTTGAGGTTAAGCTTCCAGAATTTTATCCAAGGGTGGACCAAAGGTGTACCAGCAAAATTCCTAGCGGTTTCGGCCGCTGTGAATTTTACTGAAAGATGCCTTGCATTCCACCCAGCAGTTGAGGAAGTAGTTAGTGGAGACCGCAATGTCGTCCTCCGACCGAAACAAAGAAGCCACGAGGTAATGACTGGCCAGTAGAGGGAACGGTAAGGTGGCATCAAGGTTACCTCTTCGGTAGTCAAGCAGTTTTGAATGACCTCGGAAGGACTCAAGCTGAGGCGGTAGCGAGATGCTCTGCTGTCGCGTTTCGGCTTCTGACGTGGCGACGAGTGAATAAAGCTTTTGGTTCTCAGCTGATACCATGGAGGATTCTAAAAACTGGCTCGGGACTCTGGAGGCATCTTGCATTCCAGGCGCTCCTGCGAAGCCGTACAATCCTGATCCTGACAAACTCAACTGTTGAGGGTGACCAAATGTTCCAATACCGGCATCAATGGCGACACTTCTGTCAACCTTCCCGATTCCGGAAACCGCATCAGGAAGTGGCACGCCTTCTACCCGGTATGACAGGCCGGGACCCGAAGGAAGAGTGTTATCGCCGTACACGGTTGAATACTCGTCTTCTCGTAAATCCGCAGGTTCTTTACTAGAAGCAAGAGGTAATAGGTATGGAGAATGACCCTTGACACTATCGGTATACATATCGCTTGTAATGTCATTCAGGCCACCGAAGCCATCATCACCAAAGTTGGACTCGTCGTGGACTGTAAAAGAGACACGAGATTGATTTTCGCTAACGATGGACTGAGGCTTCCGTTGACGCAACACTGCGTCAGAAGCAAACGATGGCGATGAAAGATCATTTGGTGGGACAGCAGAATCTTGAACGAATCCGACGTTTGAGTCCAAATCCACCGCGGATGATGGATCAGAGCTGAGTTGTTCTCTGTCCACTGTAACAGGAGACAAACTGTCTAAGCTGGCACCTCGGTGCCGCACGTAATTCGTACCGTCAGTTTCAGTTTCGGTCAGAGACGGGGTCGTCACAGCTCCCGTTTTCGAAAGTCCATCGTAAGCCTTGCTACTGGTCACACCGTCGCCTATTCCTGTGGTAGAAAAGGTCAGTGAATTCCCTTGGTCAGGGGAGATTTGGGGAGCGTTTAGGACTTCATCGCGAAGGAGCCCAGGCGGGACCGGCGGCTTGGCAAAGCCTAGCAGCAAGTGGGATCGATTAATCAATGCGTGAGGAGCCTGAGCGGGAGCGGCAGACTGAGCAGTAGTAACATCAGTACCTGAGGACGGAGGGTCGGCGTCGTTATAGCTCGTGAGGTGGTGACGGGGAGACAGCTTCTCCACCGGCATGGCCATCAGTCCTGCAAGTGCACATTTAAACACTGATTACTAACTTTCCTAGTGCCACGAATCTGAGAAAATTTCATTATACACTAGATAATCAACTCATAGACTGAACATTTGGTGCAGGTATTCGGTAGCACGTGACCTGCCTCGGTACGATAGGTAGGTATCAAATACGCGTCTATACGGTATACGGTTAGGCATCTTTCTGGCTGAACCTAACCTAGGCTAGACTAACCTAGTCTTACCTAACACATACTCTGAGGTAGGCCACTTGCTACTAGTATACGTACGTACCAAAGGTATTAGGTATGATAAGAAGGTTTAAGCCTCCCTAAATAAGTACTAAGCTCTTCTAAGAGAGGAAAAGGAAGGGACATATAGTATGTCGACAGAAAAAACGGGGAACCCATGCACGAAGGTGTTCCCACACAGGATCAACGCGCATGGGAACAGCAAGNGTCGGGAAAGAAGAGGAAGAACAGACAACAGTAAGATCAGTAGGAGTATGAAAGTGGAAGGAAGCAAAGTGGGCACGAAAGACAGACGTCCCGAAGGCCTAGCTAATGGCTAAAGTAACCTACTCAAACCCCTTGTGGGCGCTACTCCCCATAACATAGGATGGGCGAACCTAACTAACCTAACCCTATGGCCCATCCTATGCCCCCGGAGGGGTTGTACGTACCAAAACCAACTACTTTAATAACATCACGCGCTACATGGATTTAAATTTCTACACAACTGATAATGCACGATACATGCTTCATCAGAATACACGCTGACAAGAACTGAAAATAATATCTGCCACCATGCGCAAGATAACACCAGACGTCCTGTGAGACTATTTTTTTAATAATAGATCATGGGATATTTAGGGTTAATGGGTTCAGGAATTAACCCTCGCGACAGACAAAGATATTAATCCTCCCGACAGAGACGGGGATTAATCCGCCCGAAAGACACTAGTAGGTTGGTAGAGTCAAAGTACAACATTTGTACCAATAAAACCAGCAGGTACCTATGTGAATTAGTAAATTATACGAACCTGCACCGGGATAGAACTGCAGTACTTCAATGAAAAAGGAAGTATAGGTAGAGGCACACATTGCTCAGGGGAGATCAGAACGCAACGTGCACTATAGATATCTAAAATATTTTTGTATCTACTCGTATAGGAAAGCTAATAATCTTGACCACCCTCGTTGTCTTGACAAAACAAGTGTGTTTCTTATAGGGGTCGCACTAATACCGTAGGTACCCTAAAGCTTTTCGGTACTAGAACAGTTGACAAAAACTAGAAGAGAAACGTCCTGCTCTTGTCACGATGTTGGATTTATCGAACGCTCTTTATCGTGTCCTCCACGACATGCTGCTACCTACATACAGTTGAGCTCGAAATTATTCATACCTTTTGTGTTTCATAAAATATTTTAATTACTCGTTCATTACCAATCAAATTCAAACAAATGTTAATTGAAAAAACTTCCAGGATTATTCAAAACTTAGAATAATAACAAATTATTAAAAACATATGTACTCATTGTAAATAATTAATTAGCTAACAAATATAAGAAATTCACAGGGTTCAAAAATACTCATACCTAGCTTAATAATAATATAATTGCAAAGCCTTTATTAGCAATAGCAGCAGCCAGACGTTCATCCATGGGAGTTAACTACCAAGTTCTTACAAACATTTTTAGAAATGTTAGCCCAGTCCTCAACTGCAATTTGTTTCAAATGTTAAGGTTTCTGGGTTTCCTCGCATTCACATTTTTATTGAAGATCCCCACAAGTTTTCCAGCGGATTCAAATCCGGGCTTTGGCTTGGCCATTCCAGAACGCGTACATTGTCAACAAACAATTTTTTCACCGATTTGGCAGCATGTTTTGGATCGTTGTCTTGTTCCATCTCTCCCTTTGCATTGGTTCTCAACCCTTTATTGTAATAACCTACTTCTCATTTGTACCGACCAATACACAAATGCCGTTTGATCTTTCTTTTTATCATTAACTTTTGAGTTCGTATATATGTTGCGCGCGTTTGGTGGATTTGCGCGATCGATCGATCGCGCAAATCCACCAAACGCGCACAACATATATACACAAGTCTGGGAAATGTGCGAGCTATGGAGCTTCAGTAACGTTCAGCATTACCATGGCTTGCCTGAGTATACTTGAAGGCATACGCACCTCAACTAGTTCACTTGAATTATCAATAACTATAGGTCCACTTGTAAGGCATACCTACTTTCACTAGAACACCCGAGATATCAGCACCTAGGTGCACTAGGAGTACCATACGTACCAGCACTAGGGTCGGGCTGGTACGCGATGTAGTGCAGCAGGAGGTACACCACGATGGCCATGGGGAAGAAGACCCAGTGTCTGACGAGGGAGCGGCACGCCATCGCTCTGCTCAACCAAACAAAATTTGGCATTAATAAAATTGCAATCAGAAACAATGCTGATGAATAGAAAGTGTATATATAATGCATTACAGTATTTAAAATATGCTTATAAAAATGCAATATATTTAGTAACCCTGTCTATGCTGCAGCGGATGAGTATTTAATAAAAAAAAACTCGAAGTCTAGCGGTATCGAAGTTTGCAGACAACACAGACGTTCTGAGGTTCACGGACTACTGTATAATTAGCATTCCTCCCCCATTTCAACCCAATTTATATACATTGTCGCTGTGAGGTATTCCAAACAGTGAAAATCGTCCTCTCTATGGATCACACTTTGCAAACCATTTCACTGGAACGCAATCTGCTACCGAATTACATTAAAGACGAAGAAAATTTCCCTCCTACAATGGACTGTACTGTCTATGCCGTTCCTTTATAACTGAAGTCTTGAAACAGAATGGGTGTTCAACAAAATGCCACGTCATACTCAAAACGCCACTAGCACTGAAGGTGACAAGTTGGAAATTTACAGAATTCTTACTTACTGAAAGTGCCAGCCATATCAGCTGGAAGCGGTTTCATGCAATATGGAAATAACTCGCTATTAGCCTCCCAGCTGGTCACAGAATGGAGCATCACCTCTGCACAGAATGGGTGGCGCGCAAAACGTCACCTAGACTCTGTCCAAAGCACCTCAAATGTATCCTAGTAATTATTTCAGACGACAAAATCCTCCCTCACAGCAGATTCTACTTCGCATACCTTTCCATTGGGACCCATGGCTTGTTAGCTAATTATATTCCCGACAGCGGAAACCTCCCGCGTAACAAACCGTACTTTGCATACCTGTCCATTATAAGTCAGTCTACGCGTCGCCATTAGACTGTTCCACAGAAGGCAACGATCTACCGCGCCGGGAGCATCGCAGCATGACTCGACAGGTGCGGCGGCGCTTCCGCATAGCTGGCGCACCGCCCCCGGGGGCTTCAGGGGTCACGGCGCAGGTTGTGGTCAGTGGCAGGGCAGGCCGAGGCCGTCGGGGCCCAGAGCCTGTTCTGGGGGCGGGGCGTGAGCCGAAACGTCATGATTAACCTCGCTTGATATCGTCTCAGGACAGGTGACCGCGAGCTGTGGTCCACAATTATGATACAGGCAAGTTTCAGCCTTCCTATAGTCCCAACAAAGCTGCTCCAAGACAGCCAGAGGACAAGTATGCCCATAGAAATATGGAACCTATCTATACACGTGGACGTTTCCACACAAGATCAAAGCGCATTGGAACTAAATAGGAAAGAAGAGAAATAACAGAAAGCAGCATCATTTGCAGGAGTATGAAAATGAAAGGAAACACAACGGACAAAAAAAGATGTCCCAAAATCCTCAGGTTAACCCTTTATCGGGCGGCTGAACACAGTTCAGCAACATAACATCGTTGGAAGAGCACGTACGGGCTTTCCCTTGCAATAGGGTTAAGCTACTCAATGAGGTCTCCCAGGGACGCTTAAGATGGGCGAACCCCATGACTCTTCCTACGGCCTCTGAGCAACGGCACGAAGGCCTATAAGGTTATGGCAACAGGCGGAACAGGACTCTGACGCTGAGCATGATAGCCAAACCTAGAGCGTATGTACACATGAGAGCAAACATTTACGGCTTATCCGCAAGACGAGCTCAGCCGCAACCCTGTTGACTTCAAAACATTCGCCGAATTTGACGCTCGTATTTATTTTTTTATTTTTTATTTTTTTTGTCTGCTCAAGCGACCCCGAGCGGTGAAAGCCCAAACCAGCCGCCGGAAATGAAGCTAACAAGCCCAAGCCTCAGAGACTTGACCCAATACCGAAGGTTGAAAGCATCGTACATTCCCGATTCGGCAAATAGCGCTACTCTCCTAAAAACTGGTGATCAAGCCTGTATTACTACCCAAGACTGTGCCGTTTCGCTATAATGGTTCTCTCTCCTATTGTATTACTACGGGAGACAGATCTCTTGTAGCGAAGCAGCACAGCCTGAGCAAGATATAAGGTTAATGTTCGGCTCCTAATACATCTCAATTAACATTTTGGTTACAGCGCGAGGAGAATCCGTGAGGATGCGTAGTTTCAACGTGTCTGCGTGTTTGTCCGTCCGGAATTGGTGAGTCGCGGGGTGGGAGGTCCCGACATCTTTGCAAAGTCGTTCCTAATTCTTGAAGAATTAGCATTGCGTGAAACGTTCCAATTTATTAACACTTGGTGACAAGAGGTCAACGATGGAGTTTTTCATTATCAATACCAGGGTATGATAGGTATGAGTACCAGGGAATGGTAGAAATTAATACCAAGGTAGTGTTGGTATTAATACCAGGGTAGGTATTACTGTGAGGGTAGGGTAGGTACAAACGCCAGGTAGGATAGGTATTAATGCTCGGGTAAGGTAAGTATAAGGTACGGTAGCTGCAGGGCAGACATAAGGCATAAATACAGAAGTTATTGGGTATAATAACAGGTTGGATGCCAATAATAAAGTAGGTACAGGGTAAGAATAAATGGGTAAGCATAATTAGGTACGTATATATAGGTAGGTTTAAATACCGTACCAGTGTAGGGTATCCAGTCGTCAAAATGACGGCGAAAAATGTGCTTTGACATTCACCGCGTTCACTAATGTGGCACAGACAATTGGTATGAGGGTTGTATTACATGTGCTCGCTACACCGTAAATAATCAGGAAAATATGGGAAGTCGCTTCCTCTTCGCCAAATCACTACGATGCCGCCTCCATACAGGCCAGGATCACGTAGTTCGAGAAGGACATCCCATATGTCCTAAAAACAGTAGGGGAAAGAGGGAAATTTCCAGTCGAAGCGCAATTTTAATTACCAACTCTTCTAGCGACAGCTTAAGGCAGAAGTTCGCAGAGACCTCAATGCATGCACCCCTCACCTAAGCTCAGTTACAGCTTAATTCGGAACGTAAATAAAATACTAGTACTGCTTTTAAGAAGCAAATTTCCAGTGAAGAAAACAACGCGCTGGTTTCAATAATCAAATCTTTGATGTCACTGGTGCTTCCAGGAAACAAAGAGCGTAACGGGAGGACTCACGAGAAATTAGCACCAAAAAGTGACGTCATCATCGACGAATCTGCGGCTGAGCAGCCTAAGAGTATTTTAGCTAATTTAACCAGAAATATCGTCTTAAATTGCGAAATTCATCTCTAGAGTATAAATAAATGAAGATAATATTTACTAATTTAGCAATTATCTATAGAAAATTGCAGTGCATGCTAGTGGAAACTTTCACAGCACTAGCGCCAAATTTGTTCCCTTTCGGCGACTTGATTTAACTTCTTTTTCTTGATTGAAGCCATATTTATAGCTACTTCATATTCAGTTCATAGTGCTCTTCACAGAATATATATATTCTTTATCACGAAATATAAGCACCATTATAGCCAAGTCTGCAGCGAGAGAAACCGCAGTAACAGTTAGCCATTGCCCGAACTTTCTGTACTTGGCGACAACATTTTTTGGTATTTTGCAGCTCAAGGAGCTGGCCAGTCTTGAGCGGGAGACTGAATGAAATAAATCGAAAAAATACGGTGATATGTTCAAGAAAACAAACTATGAAGGCCTGAGGTCCCACATCTAAACACTTCGACTCGTCGATGTGATGTAAATTTGCTACGTGCGGTCACGGCTATGTTTTAATTCAGTCCCATTGAGTCCTCCCGTTGCATTCTTTGCTTCCTGGGTGTTTCTGACATCTACAAATGCCGTCAGTACCGAAAATATTAAATTGTGAATATCCTAGCTTGACGGTCTCCATTCAATACAGTATAGGAACCTCTAAATTGCTGATACTAGGCATACTGTCTCACTTCCGGGAAGAATCTCGGTATCGAAATGTCAAGTGCTACAGTATATTTGTTTCACCTACATTCATAAAATATTTTCTTTAGCCAACTCCATACAAAATTGTGAAGTTTTATTGCATCTTTTTGTTAATCACTCAACTTGACGTAGAAGGCTGTCGTATGTCGAACTAATCAGTTCTGTCGGTGCTTCGTGCCCTGGTCGGCTAAGGTTTTGCATTTGTTGCCGGCATCGGCTTTTGGTCGTATTGGCCTGCAGGCGTTTAAGTCAGCTGTTAATGGGTTTTTGCTGGATTTCCTTTAACAGCGTTTTGGGCTTCCCGGTGTTGCAAGATGCTTGATTTGAGTTGTAGGTATTACCTGTCCGTGGGAGCTCAAGCGTGAAGCTTCAACAATAATAATACTAGTACCGGTACCTATCATACTACCGCTGTACGTCTACAGTCCAAGTTTTGAATTTTCCGCTCTTCACGACTGTTTCTAGCAGGACTTTTCTCTGTGTTAGGAGGTCTATTGTACGTTCAACGTATTCAAGAAACACGCTTGGCTCTTACCTCAAAGTTCGAATATCTTATTTTATTCCCATAGTAAGGCGTCATTCGTAATATATAGATACACATACATGTAAAAATATGACTGTATGAATATTAAAAACATGTGAAAGAAAATTAGTATTTTTATATACATTCTCAAACTTCAAAACTCCTAATCAATAGCGTACACTGCGATCTAAAAAGAGAATGAAAGAAGGGACACGCAGTACGGCTAGATAAGCAGGCAGCCTGTGCACTAGCGCGTTCCTACATGGTTGACGAGGGAGTCGGTGACTCTGTTTTTGGATGCTGAACTTGTGGAGTCGGAGTCGGTTTGATGAAATTCAATTTCGACGCCGACTCCCGGGTACAGCCTAGCTTCCGACACAGACTCTGCTCTCAACCCTGCTGCGAGCCTCCGTATCCGTGTGACTTCTCTTTTTTGCTTATAAAACCTCACTAGAAAAATACGGTGGCAGGAGCACCACGGAGAGTAGGCCTAATGGCATGAGGCCATAAAAAGGCTGTGCCAAGGCCTATACGGAAAGTGTGGGCCTAGGCATCGAGGCACGCCTCCCGGCAATCAAGGAAGGATCTCCGGCTTCGGAGGCCGACACAGTGGACCGTTAGAGGGCTCAATATCCTTAGTTACAGCACCAGAAGAGATGTATCTCACAGTGGCAGAAGAAAGCTTAAATTTGCTCAAAATAGCCGACCTGAGCTCGGCGCTCAAGCTGAGCGCTGGAAGGATGTATATATAGCTAGGTGAAATCACACACGGGAGCATTGGTATTACTGGTTGTGCTTCTTATTTACTTTTCTAACAGTGGTGTAATTTTGACGCGAACTTCCTTTTCTAGTGTTAACTAATTATAAATGCTGTTATGAGCCGCCTGCAGCAATAGAATGGTGGTGTTGTTTTCTTCTCCTTCACTGTTTTCTTCTCCTTCACATCAGTGTTGTGGAGTGGGATGAATTTAACCAGTTGCATCGGAGCTCCAAAGAACAACCCTGCTCTACATCGGACAGAGTACCGATGTTGTTCATTAAATTTATAATTATTATTATTATGTATTCCTAGTTTAAGCCTCCTCACCCACAGCAGACCTGCGATCACAAGAAAGGGAGGGAGCATCAAGTACGTCCGCAGAAACGTGAAACCCGTGCACGAAGGCGTTCGCAAACTAGATCAGCGTGCCTATACCCGCAACACAACCCAGTGCATGTGGGTTTCCCGGGTGAGGGTGTGGTCTAAGTTGACCTTACCTTTACCTTTATGGGAGTAGAAAGTCATGAATAAAGAGGAAGAACAGAACAAGACATCATAAGAAAGAGCATTAACAAGGTAAGAAGCGAAATGGGCCAGAAAGAAAGACAACCGCCTTGCAAAGGCGGCTAAGGTAACCTTCGGTATCGCTACGGGGTGCACCACCTCTCAGCGAACGTAACTAACCCTAACCCTTGGGCCTGAAGTCCACGCACGGAATGCTCCCTGGAGATGGGATGTAACACCTTCAATTAGATATAAAAAGTTTTTATTGCAGTAGTGCAGAGAGATCAAGCTTATGGCATATTTGCACAAAGTCCGAATTTGACAAGCAAAACAAAGTTTAGCATCTCGCACAACTTCCTGCGTGGTCATTGCTACAAAATACGCGCTTTCTACCGAGTAAAGAGAGCACTACGTAAGCCTGGCTGTTTGTCCTACAACCGTTAACAGTTTTTTAGCTAATAACCTAAAACACTGTAATGCTGTACTGTGGTACATGCCACTAATTAAGTTTTACTACCTACACTTCCTATGGTATTCTGCCGGCAACGCAGTATAGCATCTGCTAGTGCCAAGCCCCCCCCCCCTCCAGAGGGGACCCCGTCCTGTCTACATTACCGGATTTCACCTTTTCAGGAACTGTCCGTGTTAGAGGTTCTTTGCTTTATGAGTGCCTGCCGCTGTACTCCTTACTTAAGTATTACAAGGATATCTAAATCTTTCTTTACGGAGTTTTGGAAAAATACTAATAATTGGATCACTTAAAGATCATTCTCCCCACCACGCCCCCACTTGAATATAATATTCCTCAACTCGAAGCAGTTCAAGAACATCCCCCAAACTGCTCTGAGGGGGGAGAGGGAGGGTTGAATTTCTCGGAATAATTTAGCTGCGCATTTACTTGAGACAATCGCCACCTGTATTCTAAATACGCAGTATTATTTATTACACACAATAATGAAGAACGTCTTGCACACTTATCAGATATTTGTCTGTCTTTTAGTTTCTCCCACGGTTCAAGGATGAGTAAACAATATATATGTTGTGTGCGTTTGGTGGATTTGCGCGATCGATCGATCGCGCNNNTGAAGAACGTCTTGCACACTTATCAGATATTTGTCTGTCTTTTAGTTTCTCCCACGGTTCAAGGATGAGTAAACAATATATATGTTGTGTGCGTTTGGTGGATTTGCGCGATCGATCGATCGCGCAAATCCACCAAACGCGCACATCATATATAGATCAGATTAGATAGGCGGCATTAGACGAACCAATAGGCCGATTCCCAAAGAGACACCGGAACATACGACCCGGCACTCTATGAGCTATTGCCATT
>LQNS02276866.1:17039486-17068382 GCA_001587735.2 Parhyale hawaiensis
AGACCAAGTTCTTTTAGGCGACATTCATACGACTTATTTCGCAGCTGAGGTATCAATTTCGTTGCTCTGCGTTGGAGTCTTTCCATTTTATCGGTATCTTTACACAGATGTGGCGACCAGAATTGAACAGCAAATTCTAAGTGTGGCCACACTAACGCTTTGTACAAGGGAATGATGATGTCTTTGGATTTGTATTCAAAGCTTCCGGGGATGAATCCCAGTACTCTGCTTACCATTTTCACACTCGTGTCAACTTGCTGACTGTGTTGTAGTTTGTTTGTAATAGTGATTCCCGAGTCACTTTGTTGGTTGACAGCAACCAATTCCGTCTCGTTCATTTTCAATTGGGTTGAACTGTTCACCAGCTTAACGAGCATTACTGAGCATTTGTCGACTTTAACCCTTTAAGGTCCAAGTTTCCGTTTCTCTCAGATTTTTGGAGATAGTCTTAGATTGTAGTCCTCCGACTACCGTTTCATAGTCGCGGCGCTCATAGGTCCAAAATTCACTGATCCCTTCTTTATTTAGAAACTAATTTTTGCGAAACGGGACTCGTGAGGCCCAGTGGTCCTTAAAAGGTTAAAGCTCATCTGCCACGTTGCGCTCCATTCCATCAGGTGGTCAAGGTCTTGTTGGAGCTCGGCTTTTCGTGGCAGGATGACATAGTTTAGTATCATCCGCAAATTTCCTGATTTTACTACGGATGTTAAGATCGAGATCATTGATGTAAATTGAGAACAGAAGTGGGCCAAGAACGCTACCTTGGGGAACCCCTGATGTAACTTGCGTCCAGGCACTCGTCTCTCCTTCCAAGTTTTACTCGCTGCTGCCGACCCGTAAGCCATGCCCTGATCCATCGTAAATAGTCTCCCCGGATGCCATGGGCTTCCAATTTTTTTATTAGCCGTAGATGGGTAGATGGGGGACTTTGTCGAAAGCCTTTTGAAAGTCTAGCTACACTAGGTCTACGCCCTTTTGTTCATCTTTAATATCTGTTACTCTTGTGAAAAAGTCCAGTAGGTTTGTTAAGCAGCAGGTATGCACCAAACTAATACAAATAGACCGCCGTCAAATGGAACTAGAAGTTCTACGTCAGTTCAAAGAAATAATGAAGGTCTAGATTATTTTTCACTTTGTCCCAGTTGAACGGTTGTATATTGTTAACAATTATATATCTACGCAAAATTAATCAAAGCATTTACGATAACAAATCGCGCATATGCGAGAACAACGTCATAACTCAAAAAATGAGAAATTTGAGTTATGACAACCATGAGATTGCCCGTTTCCTGTTCTATATTGTGGTAAAAACGACACATTTCTACCTGCAACACTCACCAATAGAGGGCAGTAAATGTCACTATTGCGCCGGCCTAGATGTTACCAAGCCTTGGTGTCAACAATGGCATATCTCAATTCCTGTTCAGCCGTTGTGAGGGAAGGTACTGTGTGTTGTCAAGAAAAACGTCATATTTTGTTATCGGTCAGCATAGGTGATATTGTGGCTGTTTTAATATCAAAATTCTCTGTCCTGTAAAATTGCCTTTTTTGAGTTATGACGTTGCTCTCGCATATGAGCGAAATGTAGTAAACGTGACCAAAAGAAATTCACGTGCGACGTCACAGACAGTCCATCACAGCCAATCAGAGGATTCGGCTATCCCGTAGTGGAGAACCGACTGAAGTGTGATTGGCTATAGCGAGTATATATATATACATATATTGTAGTGATGGCACGCGTGGCTTTGCTTTGGTCACGTGTAATTACCGTTGTCTCTAGGGTAAGCTTATTTATTCCGTCTTTAACTACATTCACGGTTGTTGAGCAGGAGAGCGAATTTTGTGTGGACAAAATATGGCTCCGACTCACGGCTTTTGCTTGTTTGCGGCTCCGATTCCTTAAACCCTAAAAATGACCGAGTCACACCGACTCCAACTTTTTCTTTAACAAGTGAGATCCACTTTTACTGATTTCTGCTCTTAGTTCAAGCCGCTTACCGACTCCGGCTCCTTGCCCTTAGAAACTACCGACTCCGATGCCTTTTCGATCAGTACAACTGTATCTTGCGCACACACAGTTTACCATTTCTCAAGTTTTTTTTTTTTGCCTGTCTAGATACCGTATAACTGCTGCAGATGTAATACAAACAACTCATTAACGGACGAACATTCGTCAGTGTCATACGGTATACTGAGTTGTCGCATTAAGTCAAGTATTTCATTAACCTATTGGTATTGGTATTCTTGGATACCTCCGGTGTCTTAAGTGCTCCTAGCAACCGTTCCTTTGGGCGCCTTTATATGTCCCTTCGGCTGCCCCTAGGAACCGTCCCCTCGGGTACCCCACCTACGGGAGTCCCAATGGCTGTCGCTAGGAACGGCTCAATTGGATGCCTTTAGGCGTCACTCTAGGTACCGGTACCGGTACCTCAAGAAGCAGTTTTGGTTACTATATATAGGCTCTATCTTCAGATGCCCCAGAAGCTGTTTTGGTAGCCATGCGGTACGCATGCAGTTTCAGCGCCCATGAAGGGGTTAGGTGCCTCGGGGTTTCCTTAATTAAATTTCCCAGCGACCCCTAGTGGGAGGGAAATAGCCACAGCTGCAGGGACACCCTGAGGAGCAGCGCCACAGACAACATCGCGATAGCGTATCTCGCGGCCTCCAGATTGCGCGTAAATTACCCACGATGCTCTCACTATCGCTGTAAATAGCAGCTGTGTGTCGCTGCAGCGGATACTCCACAGCACTGCACCTGTAGCTCCGCTTAACCCTTTCTTTCTCGCACGAATGGCTTTATTTGAAATGCAGTACGGAGACGGCGCTGAGAGAAAAAGGGCTGCGAGTTAACTTAAAACCACAGCCGGTTAATAAAGAATGCGTTCCGCTCCAACAGCGCAATTTAGTGAGAACCAAACCTAAACATATTTCTTCCTAACAAAGTTACTTCGCTTTAAAAATAAAAAAATAGACGGACCAACAGGCCCATTCACATAGAGCATCCAGGACTTACGCTCCTGCCCTCTATGAGCTATTGCCATTACGTCTGACTCCTAGAGATAACTGAGGAAGAAAAGAAGAAGATGAAGGAAGTAAACTCGGCTAAAAAGTTGATCGTGAAAGCACAATAAATGCTGCAGATTCGCGGAGCTCGATGATGTAAAGAAAGTTGGGGCATGAACGACAGTGAATTGAATTACAGCGACGTAAAATCTTTGGCCGTTACGAGTTTGGGACTCCTGGAGGAGGAGTTCGTAACCGTGGAGGATGTTGCTTCCAATGTTTGTCAAGACGATATTTTAACGCATTGACCATGTTATATATTATAATTCTGGCGAGATGGCGTTCTAATTGGAGTTCGTGTTGAGTTCGTCACTGTACAAGGTTGTGAGAGTGAACTTCAAGGCCGAGTATAGTTATCAGGCTACAGGTTGGATGGTGAAGGAATGCCGTCAAGATCTTGTTTATTTACATCTTATTATAGAGACTTAGAAGATATGATCCAATGACAAGTAGCAACATGCTACTTGATAGATGCAGACTATAGAATACAAGCAGAATGCCGTAGGCAATGTTGGTACAGCAATGTCAAGTACCGAATTAAGCTGACGCTTGATCGTGCAAGCGCTTTAAATACTATTGATTTGCCGGCTTCATTAGAAAACCGGTAGCTTCCGCCGGATTCGAGTCGGAAGTCCGTGGGTCTATTACTTTATGTTTACAAGCATAACAAATATCTTCGAGACTCTGGCTACAGGCAGCTTTTACCGATGTAGGTTCCGGCGGAACGCCATTGAGAAATACCATGTCACTCAGAGGCAGTGCTGGGACACCAGCACATGTTGCATGATCATAATCGAGCTTTTACGTTCTTAGTGATACGCAGTTTTAGTCAGCATTTCTGCAGGAAATTCATTCCAATGGTGAACTCACTAGGTGAGTTCTATGTATATACTTGTCGTTAATCATGTGCGCTATTACTGGTAGGAAAAGGCGCAAAGAATAAAAAAAAAAAAAGACACTCGAGTGGAAGGCTCCTTTCGAGGCCTTCCACACGAGAGAGAGAGAGAGAGAGGAGTACAGAAGTTCCGCGGACTATCCTATAGGTAATAGTTCGGCTCTCCCAATCGACAGCCCACCTCGCGGAACAGAGAAGGAAGTATAGAGAACCTATTCAACCTAAGAAACTATCTCAGTAGGAACTGCGACCAACTGCAGCATCCCCTCCGGAGAAGGAATTCGAGACAGCCCTTGGGTTCGTGAGGCCCAGATTTGGATAGTGTGGCAGGAAAAGGGCTCATCAGAATATACTTCTAAAGGCCTCTGGAGTGTTACCAGACATAGGTACATACCTACGGATCCCTGTACACAACTGGTAAACTTCCCAACTCCACCTACGTTAGCGACTAGGACTATTGCACTATATTCAAACTATTACCCATATTGTGGGTGGGTCACACGGGCTCATCATGATAGGGGGTGCGCTAGAATAGGGCTGGTGATGAAGAGCCGCTATCACAGCTGTCAGACCCCGAGTCCGATACAGACGATATCAAATGACTTGCCATAAAAGTATGGACGAGCCTATAGTAAGCTACGCATTTGCAAGGTTTAGATTAAAGGTTAGGGTGGATTACCTGTCCGTAGGAGCTCAAGCGTTAAGTTTTAATAATAACAATTACTATTTGTATTTTTCCATTACTGTTTCCAAACATAAAATTCTCCGATTTTTTAATTTTCAGCAGGACATAACTATTCCAGACGTGAAAACCACTATAAAGCTGCCAGTCTGAGAGGGCTATCAGACCAAAACCTAAACTAGAGACATATTACTACCTAAAAACACCAAACAAAATTACCTACTCACCCCAGGTGGTACCGACATCCCAGTTAACTGGTTTAAGGATGCTTGACGACCAGCTATATAATAGAATCTAATTTTGCTCATTCTACCGAAGGAAAGGGAGAGTTGAGCGGCTTAGCAGAATTATTTATATCTACAAAGGTCATCCCTAATGTTCCTTTCAGTTGGCAGTTGCAATGCAGTCTTCATAGACAAATAGCAACGAAATTGTGATCCAGGAAAAAGTATTATAATTTTCCCCGTCATTATGACGGCTGCTTACACCAGCAAAATAATAAAAAGCATTAACACATTGTCTAATGGCCCAGGACTACATAAACAAGTCCATAAATAAACACAAAATATGGGGCATATTCGACTCAGCGTCGGGGGCAAAATTAAATCTTTTAGGGTTGGGTTGTTCGAAACTTTACGCAGGTGCGCTGCCTTCGACCCAGTGAAATGAGTTTCGGATATTGACCCTAAATAAGTATATTAGTCATGAGTCGTATGACATTTTTTGGACATCGGCGGGTGCGGATGCAATTGCGGATGTTGTCATCTTGACATCCGCGGATGCGAATATTCGTTCCGCCACAAACACACACACCCCCTCTCACGACGGCAGTTTATTCAACACTTGGGGAAAAAAACTTAGACGGTGCTGTGTTGACAGGGACAGCACTTGCACACATTTCAATCCAAATGAGAATTTGGAACAAACCTGAGCACTATGGATGAGCTTAGTGTACAGTGATAAACCTGCTCATCCGCGCCTTCTTTGACGTGGATTTTACAGTTCTGACATCTGATGTTACCATTTTAGCATCCGCGGATGTCAAAAAAGGTGCGGATGTTCCGCAATTGTGGATGCGGATGCGAAAATTCGCTGCATCACTAAGGTATATAACCTGTTAGACTTCAAAAAACTTAAAATATCTTGCTCCTAAAATGGAATTATGGCTCAACGTAACTGCGTTGCTTCCAAAACTTGCAACGCGATTCAAAGTGACAAAGCCAGAGCTTCTGTCTCATGTTCCGGACAAGTTATGGGGCTCAAAGGCTTACTTTAGAGCTTAATTTAGTGAACGTGCACAAGGTGTCCAGTAAGACCAGCGATGTTTGGGCACGTAGGTACAAGTTTCACGAACCGTTCCCGGAATAAGGTGTCCAGTATGAGTCAAGTATACTGTGGTCATGTAGGTAGAACAATTCCCCATAACCGAACGGGAAATAAGATACGCTACAGCATACGCATAACACCCACAGCATATTCAGATATAGGCACATGAATAACACATGCGCGCTGAAAACTGTAAAATACCGTACATGATGAAGTGAACACGATAACCGACATTATTCATGCATCGTGTGGGAACACCTGAGGGCCTGTTCGATAGGGACAGGTGGGACGACAGGTGAACAGTAGCAATCACCTCGTGTTGAAAAATTGTCGCGTTGTGAAATACCATTGTAGAGTGAAATAGGTAATCAATTTATAATAAAGCAATGGCCTAGTGCGTCACTTGTTCGAAACAGAACTGAACTGAGAAGTGACGTTTCTATGACCCAAAACATAAAAAAAATATTCTCTCGAAATAAAATTAAACCGCAACTATACTTCAAAACAATGGCAATGGACAAACATTCACTCGATGTGAATTGGAACAACTTGATCCTTTAGAAATAACAATATGTAATATTTAACAATAACAAGTTCTTACGACATAAATTAAGCGTTAAATACGATACCGTATTGTACTTATCGAAGTAAAATTGCCGGTAAACAGTCAATATCATTTTGGAAATAATATTGAACAGGAAAGAGTTATTTCTCGAAATAATAGAAGAGTTAAACGTTATTTTATTTAGTCAAAATAACATTTAGCAGGAAAACGCTACTTCTTTCAAATAAAAGGAAAATATAATTTCATAGAAACAACTGCGAACACCAAAGCATTAGTTCCAGAAAACAAACCTGAACAGTTGAGTCCTTTGAAATACAATATAGAATAGTAAAGCGGTATTCATGGTAGCAATAGAACTAAACAGCAAGGTGTTTATTTATTGAGAGAACTAAACAAAGCGTTGGAACAGGAATTCTTAAATATTACTTTGAGTCATGTTATCCACTTTAAAGGTGTTGCAAAAGAAGAAGAGGAATGAGGGAACATCATCGGATGCAACACTCTTCCAAGAGTCTTGGTCGAATTTTCTGAAATGTCAGAGTTGAGGCGCCCCTCTGTTTTTTTTTTATTTTTACATAAATCTTTAATCATTTGCAAACATAAACTTCATAAAAGGAGTCTCTCCGTATTTGGCTACGGGTATCGCTTTGGCAGAGAGCCAAGTGATACTTCCTATAGATATTACAGTGCTGTAAACTGATGTGATTAGTATAACCTATGGTGCCTAACGACACATGTCACACTATGCAACTGCAAGCACAACTTTGACCAGACGTTCAGCCCGCATGTCGTCTCAATACACGGTGAAAGTCGGTGGCAAAGATACCCATGGAAAGTACTTAGCCCTTTTCTGAGCGGCTGAAAGACGGTTTCGTCGAAAGAGCATTATACTGAAGTAACCACAAAAGGTCACTTGCCCGGTAAAGGGTTCAGTTGAAACACATACCAGCTGAACATTTACACGTAGGTTGAGCGTGCGGTTGCACAGCGTGGCCTCGGGATACGACATCACACTGGCATCACATTTTCAACAGAACGGGCAGACAATTTTCATTTGCGAGGATTGAGCCTTATATACTTTCATCAGTAAGATGAGAGAGGTGGTGTTCGTGTCCAGCGTATGCGCAACTGACTGGCAGCAACCAACGCCTCTCAAATAATTAATTAATGGAACATGTGGTAACCAGGTGCAATGTAAGTATCTTCTATAGCAAAATCGCAGGCACAAGCATTTACCCCTGAAGCCAATGGATATGGGGTTATATAATATAGTTTGGGCCTCCCCAACTCAGTATTAAACTCTTCTAAAAGAGGAAATGGAAGAGACATGTAGCATGTCAAGATAATCGTGGAACCACTGCACGAGGGTGCTCCCACACAGGATCAACGCGCATGGGCACAGCAAGTCGGGGAAAGAAGAGGAAGAAAACTGTAACGTATCATCAGTAGGAGTATGGAAGTGGAAGGAAGCAAAGTGGGCACGAAAGAGTGACGTCCCAAATGCGTAGGTAGCTATTGGTAACGGTCATGCTAACCAAAAAATGACACGTACCCAATGACCCCACCTTTTAGGCCGTATTGTCCCAAAACCCGAACTAATTTCGGGTAAGTTGGAAAAGAACCTTGCATAACTTCGGGTAGGTTAGGTGAGGGCAGGTCTGGTTTTCCTAGCCACCTATTTTTTCAATTTCGGGTGCGTCAAATTTAGGCTCTTGGGTAAGATTTGGTAAGGCGAAAGTAGCCGACACAGGACACCGGTCTTGCTCCACAGACGCAATTAAAGGTTACCATGGTTACCATGGGCTTGCCGTAGGCACAAGGTACGTGCGTCTACTAGGTCAGCTGACATATATATATATATATATTTGTTACATTAGCTACTAGGCTATTTAGAAATTAAAATTTCAGAATCCCTGCACATACTGAAAAGAGACCAACTCTTAATGCTGTCCAGACAGCCCTACCTACCTTTGTTCACACAATGATTTATTTATTCTTTTTTTTATTTCTTCCTGTTCTCCTACACCTCATTGGTACGGTTTCATTGTTAGATTTACATTTCGCTTACGTTAGAATACGGTTTTTTTGTAATTATGATAATTTAGCATTTCTCTTAGGATGTCATGTATAGTTGTATATGCTAAAAATACTCTTACTAGTACAGCGATTCAGGGCATTCAGAGCTGGAGTTCTAGTGACAATCCGCAGCACAGAACAACCTCTCGTGACAACAGCCATAGAGGAGCTGCTTGAGCCCCCAGACAGACACTACTATTGGGGCATAACCACAAGAGTAGAGACTGACACTGTTGTCTATAAAGCCTCGCTTTGTGTTCTCTACAGCAGGCAGGCTGTAATAAACGCATCGGTGGCACAGGCTCGGTTGAAGAAGGGCTACATAATTGTGTTATAATTCTACTGTAGCTACTTGCTACGACTTGATACCCTAAGGTATATATAACATTCATCCAAACTGCATCAACTCATTTTGCCGAATTTTCTATATAAAATAAAAAGCTCTTGAAGGCATCCCGGATCATGAAAAGGGTCATCAGGCACATCATCACAATTGAGAGAATGCAGCTCTTCTTAAAAGCTCATTTTCTGTTATACATACATAGTTTACTGCAAAGAAAATAAAGTAGCAAATCAATAACAATGCTAGAATGAATGCATGTGAAATTAGTTTCTAAATATCTTGTATCGAAAAGGGTTTCGTACAATTTACCAGCACAGTACGATGCTACAGACAACCTGCAGTAGGAATTGCAATTACAGTTCTAGCGATAGCTACGCAGAACAACACAGAAAAACAGTAGCTACCTACACCAAGTGCGTTACAAGCATGAGTCCATGTTTGTGAAAGTGTGGAAGGCAGTTATTGTAATCAAATATGCAGTAGGAATCGATACAGAATTTAGAGGAGTGACACTCCGATACAAAGTGCAAAAGTAATGAATTGAGAGTGGACGCTGCCGCGGGGAGCGGACGTCTGCCCCTTTGTCTGAGTATGAATTACATAAGCCCGTAAGAGCTAAGTAACACGCGACACAAATGACAGTAGTATAAATGCTGGGTATATCAAGTGTAGCACACATGCACTGAATGAGTTTGAAATGTTACAATGAAAGCAATATAGAGCACCGGCACGGAAAGAGACAGCGCACGATCATAAATATTTGACTATGTTCGTGGAAAAGGCGCACCGGAAGTTACATGACACCAAAAAGGTGACTGCATGTACTACGGCGGGGGGGGGNGGGGGGGGGGGGGGGGGAGGGCAACATTATTCATAACTTTGTCTGAGTAACAACACTGACATGAAAGAATAAGATGTCGCTGGGCGCTGAAGTTTCAGTTATAAGCACTCAACACCAGCCATACCGCATAGCTTATTATGTGCGGCGCAATGCCTAGAATTAGTTCACGCAGAGAATAGCTGCGTCACAGATAATAGTTTTCCATAAAGAACAGCGAAACGAAACACTCTACATAAATGCGGGGTTGATAACTGCACAGCAGGCATTGATACGTAAAGAGGTCAATATACAAGCTTAAGTTCACAATGAATGACTGTTTAGCAGGCGATTTGCTTCTAAGCGTATACGCAGTGTAATCTCCCTCTTGTTGCTGCAATACGTATGCATCATGAGAAGCAAGAGAGAAGAACGCATTGTTTCTTAATGCTTTATGAACCGTCGCATATGCGACAAGAGCGATGAGGGAATAGTACGAGAAGTACAATGTTAAACTTGAAGCTGAGATAACGCGGCGTATCCGTTTTATCACTTCACAATAGTAACTTAATGGTGAAACTTGCAGAGGATAACCTATAGTTGTGCTTTTGGAGAAGGATGCCAGCAACCATTGACGACTGAGTTATATACGCGAAACTTGCCGGTTACAGAAGCAGTTGCCGGTTACAGAAGCAGTTATGTGACAATCGAGCAAAGAAGTCCGGGAGTGGACCGTTGGAACGTTTTATATACATTTATATGGCATTCGAAACAGTACATGAAGACTCACTCGGCCGGACGGTGCTCTGTCATGAACGGAACTAAGATAGCTGCCTCTACCTATAGGTCAGTATGGTGATCCACGTCTTCGTTCCGCGCATTGAAAGATTAATTCTTTGCGTTCGTAATCAAAGTGTCTATGACGTAAGGCCGGGGTCCAATGTTCAATGGACGCGTTATCTTGTTACCTCCGCCAAGGAGGTTATGTTTTCGGCGTGTTTGTTTATCTGTCACCAAGATTCCTCAAAAAGTTATGAACCGATTTGGACGAAATTTAAAGAGATTGTTAGGTATGTTAGGAGGAACAGATGATTAACTTTTGGTGAAGATATGTCCATCCGTTTTTAGGTTTGTCTGCCTTATTTTTCTCAATGCCATAACTCAAAAAATTATGGATGGATTTTTATGAAATTAACATGAGTTGTTAAGTATATAACAAAGAGTAAATGACCAAATTTTGGTACTGATCCGTTTGTTCGTTTGTCACTGTTTTTTATTTTATGCTTGTTAGCACAATAACTACAAAAATAATGAATGAATCTTTATGAAATTTATAGGGATTGTTAGTAGGCTAATGTTCAAATGACATAGATGATCAAATTTTGGTGCAGATCGGTTTGTTCGTTTGTATGTTTGACTCATGTTTGTCATAACGTTTGTTAGCAGTATAACTCAAAAAGTTATGAACGGATCTTCAAGAAAACTGCAGAAGCTGTTATTACTATCAAAAGGCTCAAATGATTAAAATTTGGAGTTTATACAAAGAAAATTATGGTTTCAGAGCCAATTTGAATTTTTTGCTACCGTTGCCTCACTTGGCGGAGGTACGTATGCGCTCTCAGAGTGCTCTAGTAAATTGTATTATTGAATGCAGTGATGGAGATACGTGCTACTCATAAAATTAGCTTCATGCCGCAGTATTCTCACAGGGTTGCCACAGCAAGGTTGAAAAAAATAAAGAACATTTCAAGGGCATTTTCTAAAAATTCAAAGACGTAAAGACGACCGAACCGCCTTCATAAAATGGTCAGACTATAATAAATAATTACGCCCTTTGAACAAAATTCTGAGTCACGACATCCCTGGGACTGAGCTGAACTATAGCTTTGGTGCCCCTAACAGCCAGTTGAAGACAGAAATTAATTGACTCAAGTGGTGAAGTTTGGAATTATGCTAAAATATGCAGGTACATAAATCGAATGCAAGAGAAGTAAGAGACACAACGAAAATTATGATGAGGTGCGCATAAAATTATGTAGAAACGATGGTAAACTCAGTGCTAGAGTGAACGTCTTCCTTTGGATAGGGCATGGCTTTATTCTACTTTATTTCATTGAAATAAAAAGATAATAAGTGCTTCGGCAATATAATAATATAAAGAAAGACACAAGAAGCTTTTAACACTTATGTTACTTGTGTTAATGGCTACATGCATGCAATGAACTAATAAAAACTCACACTATAGTCTGACCATTTTCACCGATTCAGATTCTCGAGACATGAGAATGTCCAACTCAGTTTCCTGGAAAAGAAGAAGAAGTCCGAACCTATACGGATTCAGCCGCTACAACCTTGCTATTAACGGTAATTAACCCGGTAACGGCTAGCGTCGACTTATGTCGATCTCCCGTTTTGTTCCTTAGTGGCTTTGGATAGGTGTGGGTAGAGACATCTATTAAACTCCAAATACCTAACTAGTATTCAAATTATAAGAAGAAAAAGACATAGCTAAATGAGTTGAAAGATGAATTTTAGATTTTTAGAGATAGTTATCCACAAACACGTCCGCCAGGAAAAGTTAGGCATATAAGCTACTCGTAACTGTCCGTTCACAGGTTAAGCGAGTCAATCAGACTCAAAATTGTCTAACGCATAGAGACACATCGGATGCTCTTTTCTATCAGCTGTGGACTAAGGGCAAGATACCTCAGTGCACAGATCACACTATATGTATCTACAGTGCCTAGACATAAGTATTTGCACAGCTCTATTTTTTTGTATTTTAAAAAATTTAGGGACTGCTTTAGGATAATTAATACAGGAAGTTTATATAACATATATATATATAATAGGAATATTTAAACAGAACAATCAAATGTGCACTTATAACAAGAAAATTTAACACAAGCAAAAGTAATGAGGGACAAAGGTGTTTGACCAAAAAAAAATTATGATATTAGTACTTGGTGGCGAGACCTTTATTGGCAATAACAGCATGCAGACGATTGTTATAGCTGGGAATTAACTTTTCACATTCACTTGATGGTATTTTTTCCATTCTTCCATGCAGATAACCTTTAATTCAGTAAGGTTTTTGGGACACCGTTTGTGGACACCAGATTTAAAACGACGCCACAAATTTTCTATTGGATTAAGGTCCGGTGATTGGCTACGCCATGGAAGAACATTTATTATATTCTTTGGACACCATTCTTTCGTTAAATTCGCAGTAGGCTATGTTTGGGGTCGTTGTCTTGTTTGAAGGTCCACCTGCGCCTTCCGTAGTATTGTTTTGGCACTTGGAAGCCTCTTCTTCTCTAATATCTCCCTGTACATGAAACTATTCATCTTGCCATCAATGATATAAAGACTCCTAATACCATGGGCAGTAAAGCAACCAAACACCATGATACTGCCTCCTCCATGCTTCACGGTGGGGATGGTGCTCTTGGGGTCATAGGCAGTATCACGCTTCCTCCATACATGCCGAGCTTCGTTTCGGCCAAAAAGTTCTATTTTAGTTTCGTCAGACAATATAAACTCTTCTCAAAATTCATTTCCTTTGTCCAAGTAGTCTTTGGCAAATGTTAAGCGGCTCTTGACGTGTTTTGCTGTAAGAAGAGGAGTTTTGCGAGGAGTGTATGAATGAATGCCAGTACGGTTCAATTCATAACAATAGTTTTCTTGCTGACATGCAGTCCCTGAGACGCCAGTTCACTCTGAAAGTCAGCACGAGTTGTCATGGGATCATTAGTCACCATACGTAGCATGTAGCGCCGAGGACGACCCAAGATCTTACGCGGAGCTCCAGCTCTTGGCAGGCTGGAGACCGCCCCAGTCACTTGATGCTTGCGGAATATTGCTCCAACCGTTGAAAAAGGAACATTGACACGTTCTGCTATTACTCTATAAATTAATCCCTCACTAAGAAGTTGAATTATCCGTTTACGAGTAGCTTCAGGGATTTCTTTAACTTTGGGCATTATAGTGAGAGTGTGCGCGACTTCAACGAGGTCTAGAGAGGTAATGATTGCGCCGGCTGTGGTTTGTTTACATTGCATTTGCTTCGAGACGTTTCGTGAACGTTCTAGAAGAATTACCAAACTAATTTATTCAAACTATACAATTAAATATCAAAGATTCAACATCATATTTATTTTAGTTAAATACTTTTGTCCCTCATTACATTTACTTGTGTTAAATTTTCTTGTCATAAGTGCATATTTGACTGTTCTGTTTAAATATTTTATTATATATATGTTATATAAACTTCCTGTATTAATTATCCTAAGGCAGACCCTGAATTTTTCAAAATACCAAAAAAATAGAGTTGTGCAAATACTTATGTCTAGGGACTGTACTTGAATTTCCACCTGTCGACTGACTCATGACACGCATTTTTAAAAAATTCGAAGGTCACTGTTACGGGAGTACAATTTGATGAGCTTATGCACAGACAACACCATAGCATGGTGTGGTCCAAGGCTGATGCTACCGCTAGTTCAAACCCATATATTGCAAGCGTCAGCACGCGATCATGTTATCTATTATACTGCAGAGTAACAAGCTGATAATACAGCTATGAAAAATACAGCGGGCTGCGAAAATCTGTCTTTTCCCGCAGCACAGAGGGCCAAAGGAGCACAAGGTCCACGCACCATGCTAACACGCATATGTTCACTAGTGCTATTTATGAAGCGAGGCGCACAAACTGCTCACTAGGTAAGTCAGGTGTTCAACAGGAGAGCAGGTGAAACTTTGACGGTTAATTTGTTACGCGAAATATAACTGCAGATCTAAATGTTGAGGGCCCGACTGACAAAAACTGGGGTGTAAACCGCGCGCACCAATACGCTTTTATTCGTGCTAAGGTACCGTAGTGGTTCTGTTGAGGAGAATACAAGATTTGTATAGAAAGCCTTAAAGTATCAGAGAAACAAATTTCCTTCCTTCCGGCGAAGTAATGTTAAAGCAAAAGTCTACACATAATACGAAGAAGCCACACAATTGCTCGGTTAAATTAGAAAAACACATATAAGTCAGCTACAATAGCTTCGCTGCGACCGGTACAGCAATACAACTGTTTTTAAGTGTCGCGTTCGACTCGTGGTAACTAACTTGCAAAAAAAAAGATAATCACGTAACCAGTTCCCCACATTTTAACTGTCTTACGTAACCAGTTCCCCACATTTACATTTAAACTGTCTTACGTAACCAGTTCCCCACATTTAAGCTGTCTTACGTAACCAGTTCCCCACATTTAAGCTGTCTTACGTAACCAGTTCCCCACATTTAAACTGTCTTACGTAACCAGTTCCCCACATTTAAACTGTCTTACGTAACCAGTTCCCCACATTTAAACTGTCTTACGTAACCAGTTCCCCACACTTAAACTGTCTTACGTAACCAGTTCCCCACATTTAAACTGTCTTACGGAACGATGTCATTGAAACTGGTAAATAATAAATAAATCATTTCTTCCCAATGACGCTGTAATTTTAACAGTTAGGAGAGGAGGACTAGATCTGTTAACGACGGCACAGCGTAGGTCTACATTTTACAAACAAGCGGTCCGACAAGGTGCGTGCCTGTAACGGAACACAAAGTAAATAATGATTAAATTTAATGACAATTTGGCCAACAGTATCACACAGATCATTACCTTTTCTAAAGTAACTATGGTATTCATAATTCATGTCTGTATTATGGTAGAAACTTGCTACTCTTCGACTACGCTACAATCGAATAACCATGCGACGTCACCGATCCAACGTACGTACGTCCGCCGCGTACGCTAGTCCGCTAACCTGTTGCGTACCATTATCCTTGACATTTATGTAGGTTAGTCAAATAACTTTTCGCACCCTCCCTGACACTTGCCATCGACAGCTTTTCTTACAACTTTCCAAATGCTAACGAGACTATCTGCCTGACCACTTAGAAATATCTAATTACTGAGGTTTTAAAAAAAAGCCAATTCGCAGTCCCAATAGACATCGGATAAATACCTAAAATTTTCCAATAAGGTAGGTACTAACACCAGAGGTAGTAATAGTAGCATTAGAAGGCTTACAAGCGCAGCAGTACTAAGTCGCATCGTGCCGAATTCTTAGTGATTTTTCAACTCAGCATTTCAGACGGAGGTCTCAGGTTCAATGCGATCTCAAATAAGTTCTAGTGGCCTGAACCGACAAGCGCTCTAACAAGGCGCAGAGCATCTCCAAACCCGTAAGGTAAATCTGTTCACTCAGCCAAGCCGCACAGGCAAAAGGACGAAGAATTAGAAGATGACAGAAGAAAGAAACGCCCGTGCGGAGGGTCCCACACGGGAGCAGGTCGGAGCCCCATGGAATGGGTCGCTTACCACCACACATCTGTTGGAGCAGACGGGAAGTATAGAAGACCTAGGTACCTTACCTTACACACTAACCTTAATTAGCGGAACTGCGCCAGCTGCTGTCTTCAGGGGATAGGCAGTCTAGTCATAACCTGGGGTTTTGATGCCCATAATTATTCCGACAGGGATAGGGCCCGCCGGAATCTAGGTGGCGTTGAATATACCCCTGAGGGCTTAGTGCCAGCATGTTCGCAACGGTGGCGTTGGTACGCACCACAGCTGATGGATGGAACCAAGGAGGTCATTGGGAACACCTGCAACCAGTTCCATACCGACCTTACTATGTACCGGTGCTGCTAATGAGTACCGCCACAGCTAAATGGAGCCGGTGCCGCTAATGGATAGGTACCACAAAAGACCACCACTGAAACCAGTGGGTAGATACCGGGGTGACTAATGGCCACCGGTGCCGCAGCGCGAGTCCCGACTGCAGTCCTAAAATGGGCCTGTCGATCTGTCTACTGTCCCGTTATCGAATCTACTGGCTACCAATGAAGTTAAAAGCTAACGATGCCACCATTGGCTACCGTAGGTACCGGTGCTGCTAGCGTACTTCAATTTACGACACCAGGAGCAGATGGCATAGCGTAATGTGAGTTACTATGACCCACACTTCATCTACATCCAAGCGCTACCTTCGCTGTGAGTATCAAATTGAAAGGTTCAAAGCTCGAAAATAAACTTGCAACCAATTGATATCAGCCGATATCGTCACGGTTGTGGAATTGGTACGCAGGACTGACTTCGACTCCTGGTACACTGGGATTCAGACTCTCGACTTTCCAACCCTGGATATCATCGGAGTCGGTGCTACGGGGATAAAGGGTCTGTGGTCTTGCAACGATGGCCGCAGCAGTCAATTTTAATCCTACAAATAACAATGAAATACATATTTGGAGCGGGTTGCTCATTCCAAAAGCTACAGATACTATCACCTATGTCCACGCACACTTGCAGTGTTTCAACCATGGAGGTATTCTACCTCCACAGTTTCAACAGCGAGACGCAGCAGCCACGGTCAGCCTCCCTCCATCTTGGGATTGGCAGCAATGTTTTCGGTCAGCTGCTGCAATTTAGTGGAGTGGCGCGGACAGCTGCGCAGAGCTTCTTCCTAAGCCTGCGGAGGCTGGCAAGTTTTCTTCTGGAGTCAAACTAGAATCATTACACGCGGCATCGGAATGAAAGGAATTTGGCTGTATGTACAGAAACCGAACACGACCGCACTGTTCCTGACATGAACAACAATACGAAAAGTGATAATAGTTGGTGAGAAAACGGCGATTTTTCAATGTTCCTGTGATTAATTCTGAAAATCCTTACCGAAGCTCTGACACATTCTGGCAACATCGCATTAATTGCACTGCGCCACGAGGAAACGTTGTTCGCTGTCCTTCACGCTTTCTCTAGTTGAAAAGTTGCCAGCGATAAAAGCTTCTAACATCTGCAACAATATGGGTCGACGATGAGTCCAAACGAACAATGAAAATGCCGTTAGTATACTATATTTTTTAGGTACCTATCTGCTAAATCTACTTCTACTAATGCCATTGCCGAAAAAATAGGTCGTCCAGATGACACAGTGAAGAGATTCCAGAAGCACCAATTTCCAAGCAAGGGACGTCCAGATGCTGGAATTTCCAGGACTGTGATGAATAGAGATTTAAGGAATATCGGTTATCAGCTCCGTTGAAGTCCTGGACAATAAAGCAAGTCGATTTTTACAGCAGCTGGTTTTCTTAATCTATGGAAACCCACAAGGAATGCAAGTCTAGGGACCGTAGCTTTCATGAAAGTCCCGCTGAAAATAATCCCTCTTACGCCAAGACAAAAATTTGAAGATGGAACGAGCAAGGAAATGTTTGAAGTTGGGCACGAGTCTCGTTCTTTTCACCGATGAGATCAGAGCAACATTTGATGGACCTCACAGCTAAGCAAAAGGTTGGGTGTAGCCTACTTCGGGGATGAGCGTCACTACCGTTTGAGGCGTCAACAGTGGAGGTGGATGAGTTATGTGTTGGGAAGGCATCATCAAAGATAGCTTTCTTAGTCCTATCGGAGTGTCTGAAAGATTAAAAAATGGCATCTGAGCGCTGCTGCCCGCTGCAATCTCCTGAAAAAATGGTCGATGCTTTGGTTATTGGTTATACGACCTACCTACCTCTTACACTGATACAAGATCCTCTTTTATTGAATGGCAACGGTCCCTTTCCCGCTTCTTACGCTGCCCAATCATTCTTAGCTTTTTTGGACACCGATCAATTTGGTCTCCATTTGAGATTCGGGTGCCATCTTCCTCCTATTTAAACCAGATTGAAAATATTTGTGTTATCAGCAAACGAGACGTTTACGCCAATAGACATCGAAGTACGTCAAAAACAATCATATGGAAAGCCATCAGTACTGCAAGAAATTGACAGATTCCATGAGTACCTACCGGTACGAGATTTTTTAATGGAATAAAAGTACAGCGCTAATGTGGGTAAAAAATTTCATCGCTCCATTAATGTAATTGTACTTATTACTGCAACTAGCTACATGATAAAGATGCAAATTGACCATTATGTTTAATGTTTATCTCATTTACACCACCAAATTAAGGGTAGGCTATATGTATTTGTGTTTCATTGAAAAACAAATAACCGCTGGTCAGTCAAAATAAAATAATTTCAATAAATATATATATATACATTAATACTATAAAATTTTGCTTTAGGTCCAACTATTATTCTTATTGTTAAAACGAGTCTAATGTTTTTACTTTCGCAATACTTTTCTAGAAATCTATTCCCTCTAAATTGAAAAATTATTAATTTTATTGCCAAGACATTATCGCTGGTTGAAGTGAACATAGGCTATGGCAAGTAGAACAAAGGAGTGTGCATGCTTGCTGAAAATCAAACACGACCACACTGTTACTGACATGAACTACATGTAGCTACAGTACAGGCTAAAAGATTAAGAATTGAGCACGCACTACAGTATGAGAATCGGGCACGAAAGCAATGTTATGCAGTCGGTATGGAACCAATAGGACGCAGCTGGAATTGAAACTACTGGAGAGGCAAGGTAACTACAGACCTGCCATGTAAAGAAAACTGGTGTTCCTTCACGAGTCTGGAATCAAGTCATTTAACATCGTTATTATTTTCCTAGCTTAAGACCACCTAAGCAATTCGAAGAGTGGAAAAAAGGATATGAAGCACGCTGAGAGAGAGAGAAAGGTGGAAACCACGCATCGATAAATGTCATGAAGGAAACCTGGAGAAAATTGTAGCAGGACTGTGAAAAAGGAATGAAGCACAGTGGGCACAAACGAAAAACGTCCTGAAAGCCGATGGCTGAGATCACCTATGAATAGGTGTCCCCACGCAATAGACAGCGGTCATGCCGCTTTGGAGCCGCACTTAACTACTGTCAGGGCTGCCAATGGGATTTTTGAATAAAAAACATAACTTTGTGATAAACCCATGCTTTGGCAGCGCTGGGTTCGGAAGGACAGACACACAGACAAGCTGAGCACTCTGTATCCGCGGATACTTTGCAGGCAGTAATAAAGGTTTGTTGTGCGTGTAAATAGGCTAAGTTCAAGCACATAGCCCACCCGATGCTCCTTAAGGACATTAGGCCTAACTGCAGCAGACGACATGATCAACTTCAGGTACATGGAACTGGTAACCGGCAAGAGGCTAACGTATAGATATATTAAGCGATACTGTTATCAGCACAAACCAGCTAACTGCTACAAATATATATATATACATATATGGACAACGCAGTAGTTAATATTGAACGACCGGGGCTGAGATTTGGCGATTACCGGGCCGGGTCAAGCAATAATCAACTAGCCGGGGTCGGGTTTTCAATTGTTAGCCAGGAACGGCGCCGGGCGACAAGGGCCGGGTTGAAAGTTTGAGTTCAAACTGAAGTAGAGGCTTTAGCTTATTTGCTTTTATCATATTGTAACTCACCTTTCCAGAATTTGCCGATAAATCAATTATTCCCTCACATAAATCCTCTTTTTCGTTTATATTATAAATAGGCTACGTATTGCTGCTCCACTATGGAGATCTTCAACTAACTGGCATATCTAACAGTTACATTCCAGTGAGTTCGCTTTTGCTGAGCAGCGGTTAGTCTTTTTGATATCGCAGATAAAGTTCACAGATCTACAACAAATAAGGTAGTTTCAGTAGGTACATATTACTAGGTACTGATACTTCGTCAAACTACTATGAGCAATGTTACTAGCCTATACAGCCATAAAAACTACATCTGTTGCTGCCTTCTCATTTCAAATAATTCAAGTAAGAGAAAAAGCCTGGTGTTCACTCTCTTTTGTGAGTTTTGTCGCTGATGATATATTAGAAACACACATTATAAACTAAATGAGACCTGCAAGCATTTTCAGCTTCAGCAGCTAATACAGAATTAGAGCTACCATATAAGTTAAAAGGTGAAACAGCGCGGCTCAACTTCAGTCTCATACCGAGTGAGACACTGCACCTGCGCATTACTATCCAGCTGTGATATTCAACACAGCGTACGTCTCGAGAACTGGCATAGATATATTCACGCTAGGTCATCAGTTACAGTGAATAGATTCCCATTATTACCTGTCAAATGCTACATTAATATCACAGTCCAAATCTCGATCCAAAATCTTAAAATATCAGCTGTTTCTCCACCGTACAATGTAGTCTCAAGACGACCTGGTCCACTCATCGATGCGAAAATCCCTTGTTCTCAAGAAAAACTCCCAGTACACTAAAATGTTTTTCTTCGTACCAAGTTTCTGAGCTCCATGCACAAAAGAGCACGATGCTGTTGCTGAAGGTGATGAGCTTGAAGAAGATTAGTTTCTTAAAGAAGTTTACTGACTGGAGTCAAGGCATCGCCCAATATATACAATCTTGAAATTAAACATCCCACAAAACATTCCACGATTCCATCGTGGAACTGACTCAGGTAGCCCTATCTCAGTGTATCGTACTACAAAAAGCTTCCTAGGAATAGATGATTAACTTCCAGTTTAGATCCGTTTAATAATAATAATAGATCACAACAAAAATTTTGTTATTTACGCTTCGCAATATGCCCAGCAACTCGTGCAAATTTCATAAAAATCCGTATACAGCTTTTTGAGCTATGGCGTTAAGAAATATGAGGCCGACAAACAAGCGGTTGAACGGACTTTCACTAAAAGTTAATCATCTGTTCCTCCTAACATACTTAACAATCTCTACAAATATCATTAAAATCCGTCCATAACTTCCTGAGTAATCTTGGTGACAAACAAACAGACCAGACGAAAACAAAACCTCCTTGGCGGAGGTAGTAATGAACTAAAGGTAAAATCGATTCGTCATGGTTTCATTTCGTAGTCACATTGACGTATCTAGTACAGAACAAAAGGACCTATATATATATAGCTTGAAGTTGCTTAAGTAGTTCGTTTAGCATCTTAATAAAGACATAAACTGACAGTAAGATAGGAACAACCCAATACATAAGATTCTTTGCAGCTAAGCTATGAAAATGTGTAGGCTATGTGTCCGAAATTTGTCCGTATCCTTCTGCATCCAACGTCATAATTCTGAAAATAAGTGGCCGACTGCAACCGTGCACTCCTCAGGAGCCTGGCTGGCATCTATTTGCAGCACGAACCAGTGCATGCACATTTCCCACTTGCAGCGTGCGACCAAGCTGACTTGACCTTTACCCTATAGGATTTTTCATTGGTGCACTTGCCAGCTACGGTAGGTATATCCCATGTTCCAAGTTGTGGCCAACTCGAACGACTCATAGATATTGGTGAGGTAAGTTTTGGCAGCACGGCGAAGATGGAGCACTTTGCCGAAAAGAACCTGACCGGGCTCGCCTACCACGAGATTTTAATAGGAAGATGAGGCAGGCAGGTGCAATTTACTTCCTCCAGCGCAAAAACATGGTCATGGAGGAGCGGGAGCAAAATTGAGGTGTCAGTGCGGTTTTTGCTGTCGTCATTGTGGACGGACGACCTGAGCTCACTAAACACAATTTGATAAAAGTGATAGATTTTACAATACATTAAGTGCATCGTATTTTATAAAATGTACAGGTCTACTTATTATGAACAAAACCCGGGGGAACCGTTACCGAGGCTTCTCTCCGTCCATATAAAAAATAAATATATAAACAAGCAAATAGATTCATAAATACATGAATATATCGACAAGAACGACCAAGTATTTGCAATAATATATGAGCAAATAAACAATCAAATACATTTAATACAAAACAAATAACTAATAAATAACTAAATAAGTAGGGGTAAATATACATAGGTGCTGAAGGAAGAAGGTCCCGAAGAGATGCAGGCCGCCGCACGTCTACCTTCCAGAACGTCCCAAACAAACCGGTTAGAAACCAGGTAAGCCCCTAATACAAGGTGTCGTGGGTGCCAGGCTTACGTATACCGAGGACGTTAGACGGGCAGGGCTCTCTCTCGGGCAGGATTGTCCGCACGCAACTGTGACACGCGGATATGCCGAGGATAGGCACCGAGAGAAGAGTCCTCGCAGAAACCCCCAGCCCGTAGCATAGGCTCAGACGCGAAGAGTTTAGCATAAACGGGGCCGCAACCAGCACCAGCTGGATGTAGACCGATCGAGGCCCCGGCGAAACCCGGCCATATAGTTAGATACCCGGTCCCGGGCATTTCTGCTGCGATGGACAAGGGTTTGGCAGGGGTTAACTATTTGCTTGGGCAACCCATAACTGTCGAAACACAGTAATCGCCGAAGTGAAACTAGGATACTTCCGTAGAGAAACCAACTTATAAGCTAGAGATCGATAATTGATAAAGAACTGATTGCCAATTACCACCCTACGGTCCAAAACATCAACAGTTGCCAGAAACCGTCAATTGCTAAAAAGATCAAGGTGTAGCAAGAGCAGGATTTTTATTTTTTGAAGCGGAAGATGATGGCTGGCATCAACTGCAATGCCACCGAGGTAATGCTTGATTCAGCAACAGCATTTGTCAGGGAATGATTCGTTGCAGCCGCAGTGCGACTATCGCTCCCAGCAACATGGAAACTTACAGGTAAAATGCTAAATTCCTCTCCTGATTACTACTACATCTCTGAGGACCTTGAAATATCAATATAACGGCCAGTGCAACTAATATAAATAAAGTTACGCTATACCTACCATTTTTATGAAAGTTCTAAGATACCCTATAGCTACCTGCAGTTGCCAATAAGAAAATTTTAAAAATAAAATTCCATGACCCCACCCCATCGAAACTAAAGGTTCTTTCTCGGCACAGAACTACAACTTCAAGTATTCTATATCGAAATATTTTTAACCAGAGCACTCTGAGAGTGCATACGGTAGGTACCTACCTCCGGCAAGCTAGGCAGCGGTAACGAAGAATTCAAATCGGCTCTGAAACAACGATTTTCTTCGTATCATCACCAAAACCAGATCACTTGTGCCTTTTGATAATATTAACAGCGTCTGCAATTTTCTTGGAGATCCGTTCATAATTTTTTGAGTAATGCTTCTAACAAATATATACCAAACATAAGTCAAACACACAAACAGATGGGCCGATCACCACCAAAATTTAATCAATTATGTATTTTCACATGACTAACCATTTCTGAAAATTTCATATAGATCCATCGATAATTTTTGAGTTATTGCGCTAATACACATTTTAGCAAAAATTAGCTAGTCAACACACACAAACGGACCAACTGATCATCACCAAAATTTAATCAATTAGGTATGTCTTTTAACATTAGGACCTACTCACAATTCCTAAAAATTTCAAAATGATTTACTCATAATATTTTAGTTACTGCGTTAACAAACATAAAATCAAACTCAGCGACAATCAAACAAACAAAGAGATCATCAGAAAAATTCTATCATTTACTCTCTGTAATAAATCAAACAACTCTTGTAAATTTCATGAAAATCCGTCCGTTACTTTTTTAAGTTATAGCACTAACAAAAAATAGGCAAACAAACGGACGGACAGATCTTCACCAAAAGTTAACATCTGTTTTTCCAAACATACCTAACAACCCATGTAAGTTTCGTCAAAATTCGTCCTCAACTTTTTCAGTTATCTTGGTGACAAAACAGACGGACGGACGGATAGACAGACAAACCCGACGAAAGCATAATCTCCTTAGCTGAGGTAATTAACAGAAATATAGTGTCAGCTATACAGAATTGGGAAACAGAAATGAGACAAGAGTAAGATTTGATACGCAACCATATAAGAATTGCTTACTTCCAGCCTGAAATAGACTTTTTTTATTTAAGACTGCTTTATTGTTATATACGAATCAAAACATCTCTTTTTGTTTTAACGTCACATTCGATTTCTCTAATGTAATATTAATTTCAAGAGTGTGGGGCGCAGCCCAGGCCTCGGCCAAGCCCGTGTCATACGCCAGCGAGAATACCTTAATTACCTCCGCCATGGAGGTTACGTTTTCGTTTCGTCTTGTCTGTCTGTTAGTTTGTCTGTTTGACTCTGTCTGTCACCAAGATAAATAAAAAAATTATGAACGGATTTTGACGAAAATTACAGGGATTGTTAGGCATGTTAGGAGGAACAGATGATTAACTTTCGGTGAAGATCCGCCCATCCATTTGTTTGTTTGTCTGCCTCATTTTTGTCAATGCCATAACTCAAAAAGTTACGGGCGGATTTTTATGAAATTCATACGAGTTGTTAAGTATATCACAAAGAGTAAATGATCAAATTTTTGTGATGATTCGTTTGTTCGCTCGTTTGTCCCTGTTTTTAATTGTATGCTTGTTAGCACATGAACTCGAAAAATAATTAATGGATCTTTATAAAAATGTATAGAGGTTGTTAGTAATGTTAAGAGACATAAATGATGAAATTTTGGTGTAGATCGGTTCGTTCGTTTGTATGTTTGACTCATGTTTGTTATAACGTTTTATTAGCAGCATAACTCAAAAAGTTATGAACGGATCTTCAAGAAAATTCCACAAGCTGTTATTACTATCAAAAGGCACGAATGCTTAGATTTTGGAATTGATACAAAGAATATCATGGTTTCAGAGCCAATTTGAATTTTTTGCAACCGTTGCATCGCTCGGCGGAGGTATGCGCTCTGAGAGTGCTCTAGTTTAGAGTGAAATCTTCATCAGTAAGATCATGGGATTTTCGACCAGCACCTATGACTTCATGGTAGGTATGCTTGAAAATCAACATTCGTATGGTAATTCTAAAGCAGGTTGTAGAAAAATAAAATGGAAACTCATGACTTACTCGATTGATAATAATAGTTTGCTAGACGTAGAGTTTGGTTACTACCTACTGCAGTACGATAGCAATGCGCGGGACTGGTTTTCTCACACGGGATGAGACGAATTAGAGACGTTCGGTCTCAGTTTTTCAGCTTTGATGGTAGTTCCAGCATTGACTGTCGTGGTAGAATATAGATGCAGCTCTCATTCCGTTCTAGATATCTACGTGTTCCTAATATAGGTGTCAACAACGGTAGCAAGTGAACACTGAATACATACCTATCCATTTTTTCCAAACATGGACTGAAGTGAGATGGCGACAATACAAGTAAGTTTCTGGTTGTACCTATCGTAAATTGCACACAGTAATTAATTGGGCTAAGCATTAATATTATTAATGAGACTATAGCGTATACCTCGTTTGCTGGAAAGTGCGACGTTATCCCCTATATTGAAATACAGTAGACTCTCCATTGCACACAAAAAGTAAAATCACTAAACCACTGTTGCTTAGTGAGTTTATTTGAAGATTTACACTGTGGAGCATTACGCATCAATAGTTAGGGCCTAATACGAAATAGCAGACTTTTCTTGCATCAGTTCTTTCAATTCAATTGAAACTGAAGAAGCAGTCGACACGTACCGGTATGTTGCTGTAAGAAATGAACATCTTGTTCAACTTACATATATAGGCATATAGACAAATAATTTACTGATCAATCAAAGTCAAAGCAAAACCCTATAGCGCCAAAAGAAATTTTCACCACTATTTAGAAGGTATATAGGGACAAGCGCATATAGCAGCCTACGTTGCGAGAAGCGTGGAACCCTGGCAGAAAGGTGTTCTCATACTGAATCAACGCACGGAAACAATAAGCAGATAAATGCAGCTGAATGGAACAAAGATTGTCATTAGTAGCAAAAAATATAGTTACATATTGTTTGAGCACATATCAGAGCCGATCCTACAAAAACCAATGAACGTATGTTCAATACGGAAGTCAACTCCATTTCAAATGGACGGTGTTCTTTCGCTGCAAGGGTCCTTTGTCCTTTGTATTGGTACGGGGAAAACATGGTAGCGGCTATTCCCTGGCAGGAATACAATAAGACAAAGAGCTGTCGTAGCAAATTATTATCTCTATCATAGCCTAATACTGTTGTTCCTCCGTGAGTTAGTTAAGCCTACTTAGTACGACCGCAACGCTTTCGTCAGTCAAATTTGAATTCAAGCTGCGACTACTCACAGGGCTTAGGTAGAGGATTCACTGCCTGATTTGGAACACTTTTGACTTTCCGTAGGCAGGATACGGATCCGAGGGCAGCATAATTGAGGAACATTGCTTTTGTTCTGTAGAATTTCCACGGGTTCCTTCCGTATTACAGTAGATAGAGGAAAATTAGGGTGATACGGGTCTGAGATACACTGAAAAACATTGCATTTGTTCTGTGGAATTTTCACGGCTTCCAGCTAGAACCTATAAATTGTTACAGTCTCCTTAGCCACAACTATGAGGGTTCAAGAGAGGAAAAGAAAGGAACGTGTAGTATGCCGATAGAAACAGGAAACCCATGCACGAAGCAGGATCAAAGCGCGTGGGAAGAGCAAGTCAGGAAAGAAGAGGAAGAGCAGAACAGAGCTTCATCAGTAGGAGCCTGAAAACGGGAAGAACCGAAGTGGATACGAAAACAAGACATTCCGAAAGCCTAGCTAATGGCCGAGGTAGGTAACCTACAAATTCTCTTTGTAGCAAAATAACGGCCACTACTTAGAATGGTGGATGTGCCTCAGCAATATACAAACTTGTTCAGGCTTAATTCCACAAAGGCTCGATCTAAGGGCGCTTTAATTCCACATATTGTAATTGAAAAAAAAAAAATGTAGCCAAACTCTATAAATACTGCACAACTTAAGTTGGGACCAACGCTAAATTTTTTTTGGGGGGAGGCTTTTCTGACTGCAGTTAATTTTTGTCTTCGGTACTGTTGTGGAAAGTACCTAGGTACGTAGGTACCAGCAGGGTCCACTCAACCGTGAATTCATGGACACTGAGTAAATATCTATTATTTTGAAGCCAATAATAAAGGCCTGCTTGCAAAAGTAAACACTAACTTATTTCGAATATATAGTTTATAATAAATAAACACTAACTTATTTCCAATAGATTAAAATAAAAAATACACTAAGTAGTCTATACGGCCTTATGTAGGCCTAGTGAAGCGAAAGCGGTGCCGTCAGGGCGACAGGCCAGTGCGTGTGTCTGTGTGTCCGCCCACTGTGCCCAACGTCTACGCAGCGCGTGTCCGAGCATTGCTGCGAGATGCTGCGGGGTGTGTGTTCCCGCGAGGACTCCAGTTATTAGACAGATGTTTCGATAAGCCACCGCAACCACCACTACACTACACATGTTAATTGGACCACCCGTTTACCGCCACAGCTGCGCTTTCATTTACCACACTTGGGCCAACGAGCAGATCAGCGCCATAACCAAAAGCTTATTATTCGAAGAACTGATAGGCACGCCATTAATTAACACAGCAGTCGTCGCTTATTATGTTCTAGTCTCCATGATGGATTATATCAACAGCTGTACAAGGGAGACTGTATCAGTTGAATCGAGTGCGTCACTTAACGTACTCTTGCGTCCAGCAAGTGTTCGACTCCGACTCCTGCGCCCAGCAAGTGTTCGGCTCCGACTCCAGCGCCCAGCATGTGTTCGGCTCCGACTCCAGCGCCCAGCAAGTGTTCGGCTCCGACTCCAGCGCCCAGCAAGTGTTCGGCTCCGACTCCAGCGCCCAGCAAGTGTTCGGCTCCGACTCCTAAGACGTACGAATGTCTGACTCCGCAACTTTGCTAAATGCAACTGAACGTTTTGTTCCAAATGATAGCAATTTTACATCAATTTCATCTGATTTAATTAATCGAGTACTGATATAGCTAGGCCTACCTAATTACTCAAAACCTGAAATAGGTTTTAACTCAGATGATAGCTACCCCTATTTTAATTTTCAAATTACTCCATCCAAATTAGTCCATACGTCCAACCATCTGGACCATCAAGAGTCGCTCTACATTAGTCAGTAAACATGACATTGGAGAAATCAGTTTTCATGTTCTCCTCAGCCCATTTGACCTTATTTTCTTGACGAGTTTATGTTAGAAGTGGTCGTTTAATTTCCTTTTTCACTTTCCCTAGCTTCTGCAGAACCTCACATCTTGTCTTTCTGCTTAGTATTGGGACTACAGCGTCTTCAAATATCGCCTTGCTTGTAGAAAGTTGTTTTCTAGCGATAGAAACCTTCGAATGTCGCATATCCCGATCATTTAATTTTCTCGTAGAGGCTCTATCCGGAGTTTTCAGGCTGACCTTACCTTCAATTGCATAAGCCTTAATTGTTCGGTGATCACGCTGTAACTCCTTGGAAACTTCGAGTGTTGTCTTACCAGAAGCC